>CAEFZY010050859.1:0-16147 GCA_903066815.1 Brachyrhaphis roseni
CCCCCCCCCCCCCCCCTCCCTCACCCCCCCCCCCTCCCCCTCCCCTACCCCCCCTCCCCCCCCCCCTCTCCCTCTCTTTCTCTTTTTCCCCCCCCCCCCCCCGTTTTCTAAGCATTGCTGATCCTGAAAACAAAACCAGATGACCCCAGCCGAGATTCTCAAAGTGCTGTAATTACAAGAAGACAGTTGTCAAATTAGGCGTTAAACTGTGGTGGTCCCAATGTGTTTTTATTCCATAATCCCCCCCATTTAGTGTGAGCACCCAGCCCATGATGCTTCTGTCAGTGCTCAAATACTGTAGTAGTAGATTACCATTTTTCTCAGTGTATCTTTGACTTGCTAGTTACCAACAGTGCTGGGAGCCAAAACTGTCTCCTTAATTTCTGCTAGAGCATTCCCGGTATAAAAACAAGACTATTCCATATAAATTGTTAACATTTGGTTTTGAAAAAATTTCAATGACTTCTTTAGTTATTGTAAATTAATGATTGCAGCTCCAATGGGCAGGTGCAATCCTGAGTATTTTCATTTAATCTTATCAACAGGAAGGGAGGTTAAAGTGCTCTTTAATGTCCTTCCAGATGGTTATACTGAATTTTCTCTTAATAAAACACTCAGAGACCTTAATATCCAAACAAAATACAAAGTTTTTTAAAAGTGGACTTTGAGCTGCAGAGGAACAGTCCAGTCTTTTTCTTTTTAGCCCAATTAAGATGCTTCTGATGACTGTCGTTCTGGAATGACGTAAAAGTAATGCGACGGTTTTACCTCATGTCGTGGGTAAATCTGTATGCTATAGCTTTTGATAAACTGAATGTAGCTATAGTCTTTTACTCATCATCTTCACTATGTTTGGCCCTGTTTGCTTGTGCGGCTTTTTCAACCACATGTCTTCCCTCTACCTAACTTTACATTGATATGTTTGGAAACAACACTTTGAATGGCTATATTCTGAAGGTGATTGCCTGAATATTGTCAAGTTAATGTTGGCCTTCCTCCTGACAGGATAGAGAATAACATGGCCAATAACATACACTTGGTAATAAAAAGATTTTCTATTCTTATGTTGCATTCTAGTTTCTTGTAGTCTATATATACATAAAAATAAGCAGTAATAAACACTTGAAATAAATCACTGTGTATTACAATTCACCGTGTAAGAGAAACCCATCAATTATGGGTTTCTCCTTTTTTTTCCTAGCATAGGCCTCATTTCACCTGGGTGAATGTGACTAGTCTCAAATATTTTCATAATGTATTATGTTTGATTAAAAAACATAAAAAAAAAATCAGTTTTCTGTAACTTCAAATACGCAGCATCTGTTTTACATTACCTGCTGACTGTTTGACTATCTGTCTCTGACACATTTTTTTTTTTTTCAGATAATGAGTATGCACAGTGTTTTAAATAATTGCTGGCACAGTGTGTAGGTTTTTTTTTTCATATAGTAAAACGTTGCGAGATGGGAAGGTGGTGCAGGATGATGTGGAGAAAAAAAGTTGTCATTGTTGCTGTTCATTCACAAAATGTCTTCATCAAGAAAGCAGCTTTTTGGCTCACTGAATTTGAAACACAAGTCACAGCAGTGGAATATAAAATTAGACTCCAAATAGCAAATACTAAAACTCAATTAAATGAAATGGGTTCACAATAAAACAAATTAAAATAAACTGTATATTATGAAAAATGGGTGCAAAAAAATATTTAGCCTGTGTATTTCTAACTTAATCGATAACATCTATTCTTAGGACTGAACCATTCATCTGAATAACAGAATAATGCATTTAAAGTTTATATGCCATTTTATTAGCAGGGCTGCAGGGAGTAAAAAGAGCAGGAGAAGTGGAGATGAAGATTGTAAAAGATAAGAGCAAGACAGATGGGCAAGAGGAGAGGAACAGATGAGACATGCAGTTAGCACTCTATAACTGCTCTAAGCAACACGTGCAACAAACAGAGATATAGCCTGGTCAGCTAAACTTAAATCAAGTCATACCAGTGTCATTATTCCATCTGTGGAAAAGCTATAATTTAATAAAACTCAGAATTTTATAGATGCTAGCACCAAAAGTTTTGCTAATAGAAACTTAAGCTTTTTTTGTTTTGATTTCAAATTAAGTCAGTTGAAGTATAAAACTGATACAACCAGTTGTATATACATTTTACTCATAAATCATGCAAAAGTGATGAAAAATAGCTTTAAGTTAATGTTCTCTTAGTTGGTCATTGAGCTTCCAGGTATTTTAGGATCCTGTGGTTTAAATGCTGAGGTGCTCAAATTGTATATTTCCAATTTATGATGCAACCTTTTGTTGGCATAACTAATAGTTTCAGGTTTGATGGAATATTAATAGATTTAATTTTCTCTATACTTTTTATGCAACCTATCTTATGCTTACTGCTCACTTGTAACCCACAGGTTGATTTTTCATACACTTATTTACCTGCTTTGTCTGAGCTACCTGTAAGCAAGAGTTGCATCCCTATTGCTATAAGTCCCTTGTAGCTGTTATGTTTTTCATTTAGTTATTTTTATAAGTAAAACATCACACATGTTCACAGACAGTGGTCACAAAGTTTTTCACAAGAAGAGTAAACCCAGTAATCTGACATGTAATATACAGAAAACAAACACGATTCAATCACAAATTCATGTCATAGGAGCTCAAGTTTGTCTAAAAGCTTCTTGGATTAAAAATATCCTTAGCTGCTCTCTGTAGACAGTCCAAGCCCCTTCGGAAGATGGGTAATGCATTCCACAGTATGGGTGCAATGGATTGGGGGAATCAGTCTCCTCTGGTTTTGAAACGGGTGTGGGGGACCTCTAAAAGGTTTTGATTTGATGACCTCAGGCCACAGAAAGAGGTATATATTTGAAATACAAAATATATGAAGGAGCCTATCCATATGATGCTTTAAAAGTTATGACTAAAATGTTAAAATAATCTAACCTGTTGGCCAGCCAGTTTAGTGACTTGAAAACCAGGGTTTCATGATTTTTTGTGTTTGAACAATTGTGAGGTCTTGTATTAAGTATTGGAAAGCCTGAAGATGAGCCAGTCCAGTCTTGTTAAACCAATAAGCTGACCATTACAATAGCCCAGAGACAGAAATATGAATTATCACATTTGTTTATACTACTAGGAGTCTTATGACGCATCCAACAGAAATGGAAATACTACAAAATATTATGGACCTAATGAATCCAAACATATTTTATTGTAGCATTTTCTGTTTTGTTTTATATGCAGTAGAGGTTTGAAACATTTACAAACTGTTTTAATGCAGATTAGTCCATTAATGGTAAGACATTATGCTTGTCTTACCATAATGTGGTACTAATGCATGTTTTTGCGTTCAGTTTAGAAAAAATCAATTCAGGTTAATCAATCTACCTGTTTAGCATTTTGAAGTAGAAATGATTAAATGCAGTCCAGACTTATTGACAACCTGCAAAAGAGCCCTTTAGTTTAATATCAATGAGAAGCTATTGCACAGATGCAAACTTTAGCTAAGCCAAGCGGCAGTTTATTAGTTTAACACCACCAACAAAACTAGCGATTCACAAATTTCCTCTCTCCTTACTTCAAAATATGTCTCAAACTTGCATACATTTACTCCTCAATATTGAAAGCTCTTAAAAGTTCAAAGTTAATTTGGCAGAGGAAGTTTCGTGAAATAGACTTTACTCAAATTGAATATAAAGCAACGTTTATGCTGGTGATATCTCATGAAACCCATGTTAACCTATCAAACGCAGAAGAAATAAAGTTTAAGTTTGGTCATGCATGGTAGGAATGATTTACATAGCAGTTTTGTAGAAATATATAGCTTATCGCTGCAACTAAAATGGAGATTCTAGATTATTTTTCTTATGTGTTGTACCTTGTCTTTAAAATATTTCCAAAAAAGACTGTTGTTGGGACAGAATGTTAAAAAGTCTCTTAAGAGACTCTCAACACACTTTGTCAAGACCTAATGTTTTTGTCCTCTAAAGGATAAATCAAGTTCATCCTCATTTCTGACTTGGCCATTGAACAGGGAGTAAATATTTGTTAAATATGCCGATGTCTGTTATTTTGGCAATATTTGCATACTTAACAGCAACTTGGTAATGATCTGGATTACCCACTGTATTGCTCACACTATTTGGCCTTGGCACGTTCTAAAACCTGTCTGCCAAAAACGGCTCAATGGTTGCAAATTGTGTTTCAGCCAGGAAAAGTTGGCTGATTTATTTAAAGCATCCACCGTCTAAACAAGGAATTCCTCCACCACTGTGAGGATTATTCTAAAAGGGCCTTTATATTGAGCTGTTCTTTGATTCAGCTGTATGGAAGTAGGACTCTGAAGGGTTATTTCCATTAATTTAAAAGCTACATAATTTGTGTAAACTGAGGGGTCTTTTCTTCTTTGCCAGAGGCAATTTTTCAAGTGTAGTAATGGCCAAATTTCTAAATTATTAATATTGATTTATGAAGGATGACTTTAGTCACTGTATTTGTGTAACATAGTAATTTGTTTTGTTGAATTTGTTTCTGGTGAACATAAACACATCTCAGCATCTCATCAGCATAATCTGCCTGGCTTGTTCTGTCAGTTTGTTTGACAGCTGTCATATTGGTCACAACAAAAACAGTGTTAATGTTTTTCCCTTCAACAGACGGGCCAACTTGACATGTTCTGTAGTTACTTTGAGATGGATTATGAAAGCAATTAGAATGGAGATGATCTTGAGCTTTGCACATAAAAAGACATGCATGTACTAAAAAAAGATATGTGAGGAGAAAATATGTAAATCAGCAAGTTTGTCATGTTTTGTTTTTTATAGATGATTTTACATGCTGACAGTTTTCAACAATTTCTTGTTTCTTTATTCATAACTAGAAAAATATCATTATTAAAATAGTTTCTTGCAGTTCTGCAGAATTCTTGAAGCTTTTGTATTTTAAGCAAACAGATTCATGGAACTTCGTGAAGACTATGAAAGCTATTTCCTGCAAAGAAACAGCTGAAATGAACTTCTTTAGAAAAACTTTTTATATGGTTACTGGATCAGTTCATAGGAAAACAAGAATGAAAGATATTAGCATTCTTCTCACTAAATATATTTCTGTTAATATGAAATTCAGTTGAGATGTCTGTTAAACAAAAGTACAAGAAAGCAACAAATCCAGAGACATCACAACAAATGTCCATGAATGCAAGACAACAAAATGTGTATTGAACACATGCAGCTATATTGATTTCACCTACTTTTTGCAGCCATTTTTCTTAAATCGGTGCCAAATATTATTGATTTGGATCCAATTAATAGTGTGTAGAGATGTTTTTTCTATACCAAAATATCACACAGAGTATGTGGAGAAACATAGAGCTTTCCTAGGACCCTGATAAATTTATTGTCATAAAACATAATGACATTAGTTGCAGAAATTCCTAAACTTCTGAATGTTTCAGTAGGCAGATCCTCAGCCATGTTTATCCCCTGGTGAGGTTGTTGTTTTATGTGCTGCAGTCTACCAGCCTAGTATTGGGGTGTATGACACCATCATCTCCTACAACACGTGCTGACCCACCAGGCAAAGCCTGCAAGGTCTCTGAGAATCATGTTCTATGATTTTTCTAGTCTTTTTAAAACCATCCAGATGGATTTCTACCTCTCCCAGAGGATACTGGGCAACTTCACTGGCAAGTCACAGTATGTGCAGTACAGAGGCCCCACAGGGACCTGTGCTGGCATTGTTCCTCTTTACCCTTTACACTGCACTGCAATAAAATTTATTTAGTGTTATAAATATGGTATGCAGTCAAATACTGACAAAGTGTCTAGTTTATTGTAGGATTACTATTTTCTTTCTTGAATGAACAATTTAAAATGTTATGCTTATGATGTTAAATAAACCCATATTACATTTTAAGGTGAATCTCTTTACTAGGGCAGTTCAGTTCAATTCATCTAACTGGCTAATTAGTTTTTTGCTAACATTACCATCTCCATTGGAATAAGGAATGGGGTAAACATATCTCTACTTAGTAATTCTATTGCCAGAGACCACATAAAAACTGCATTAGCTGAATAGGAAAAACTTTCGCATGCCAAATAAACTGCAACTGTATTAAATTCAATAACACTTTGGGATTTTTTTTACAGCTTTATCTACCCTCTCAGTCTGCAGTATCCAGACATTTGGATTGGGATTTGGTGGTCCCTGTCGATACATTTATTCTTGCTTAGAGGATAGCTGGTGCTTTCAGATCTGTCATGGAGTCAGTGGCGGTGTGGACAGTGTGCCTGTGTTTCTGCACTGAGCCGTGTGATTGCCATGTGTTGGAGGACATGGCCAAGTCTCACTCGGGGCATCTGCAGATTGGTGTGCATGTGTTCCCTGTGTGGCCATGTTTCTTGGCTGAGCTATTGGTTGCTCTGATTCTAAACTGGCACACAGTCAAATTGTGTTTGTCTTTTGGAGATCATTATAGTAACGATTAAAACTCTCAGATTTTCTTGTGCTTGGGCCACACAAAGCTCAGAGATAGAAATCACACTGATGAAACTAGAGTGCCAATTGCACTTCCATTGTTTATACCAGGGTCTGCAAGCTGTGACTCTGTAACCATGTGTGAACATGCGAGCCCTCTGTTGATCCATGATTTCAAATATTAAGATGAATGAGGCTGGTTGTAGCATCTTTTTGTGTGATAGGTTTTCTTCAACAAAATAACACTAATGGAGCAGAAAATATGCTTTGCCCTTAGACGGTTAACTACATGCTTTTGTTAGCTTTATTTTTTAGAAACATGGACTAAATATTTGTTTAATCAAAGTTTTTCTATGTGTTTAATAAAAAAGAAATCTATGCTTAATCAAAACATTTTTTTTAACATTATTTAGAAAATCTGTTTATTCTCTTTTTCTAAAGAGTCATCTAACTTTTGAAGCTTTAGTCCACAATTAAAATTTCAATGGACTTCAAACTATAATCTTTGCTTTTTTGGTATTTTGTTTAGGAGGACCAAGGGCAAAATTGGTTTATTTGACTGTCATGGTCGCATGGACGTTGTTTATAATACACTTTTTTAACACAGAGAAAAGTTCTGCATTCCACTGGAACCTTTCACTGTTCACCTCAGAAATGTACTTCTCTAATCAGATTTAAATCTGAAGATTCATTTATAAACTATTCTGTTAATCTGCTCTTTTGATAAACGAGCTCTGAGAAGGGCACCGACTCAAAACCTAATTATATTATAGTAATTGTTTGAAACAATTGCAATTATTTTGCGTTATTTAGTTGATATTAATAATATATCATGAGTCTACAATGTTTTTCCTGCAAATCTGAGATTAAATGGACTCGAGTTTACACTCCTTAAATGATGTCATATTTATGCATCTTCTGTTGAAATGAAAGGCATGAATCATTTTTTTTTTTTAAATGGGCTGCATTTATTTTTAGCGAAGAATATTTGTAGTTATTAGATGAAATGTTTATTTTCTGTCTAAATGTCTGAAGTTACAAATGTTTTGTCAGTTTTAAATATTTACACATTAACGTTTGAACAGTTTTTTTCTTAATCATGTAAATGCCAACTTGAGTGTTAAACTAGCCTATTGAAGTGTTTGACCCTTAAAATTTCAGATTTTTTGTATTCGAGTTGAAACAGTGACTTTCAGAGGATATTAAAATAAATTAATTGGAATAAGTGTCAAGATTCAGGATTTTTATTATCTCATTAATACAAGATTAGATGTGATGTTTTCTAAAATGGAAAATTTTTTTCAGTAAATAACCTTGTAACCAAAGTTAAGCTAAATTACGCTCATTTGACTAGCAGTCTTTTATTTTATAATAAAAAGGCTCATTAGCTTTTTTTTAATTAATTCAGGAAGTAACTGCTCCTCGTGATTGTCATGTGAAGGGAATTCATGCTGTGTTCCAAGTCTAATGTGGTGTGACTTTTCTGTTTCAAAGCCATCTGGCTTCTTTTTCTGTCTGGACTCAGGTTGTTCAAACAAACCCCAGCTCATCTATAATTAATAATTGTCCACATTTGCTTTTATCAATTAATTCACAGGCCTGTGGCTAATAATTGCATTCGGCATCTATCCTGCAGTATCAGTAATTGCTTTATTGGTGGGTATATTACTGTAATCAAAATTATTCTGAGTTTCTTTCTAATTAAAAATCTTATGTTCATGTAATGTCTGTATAATACTGCATTAGTTACAGAAGTCAGGACGTTGTGGGTTAGTGGGCAGTATACTTCAAAGACCTCGTCAATCCCACCAGCAAATCTTCCATTGAGGAAACGGAGCCTGGTGACTTTGAGTTGGTGCTGAGTTCACCCAGATGGTTAGAAAGTGGCAAGGACCCGGGGTGGATGAGAGTCACCTGGAGTTCTTTAATTCTCTGGATGTTGTGAGGTTGTAATGGTCTGATCCAGGTTGATCTGGGTTGACCGGGGTAGTGGTTCTCCTATTCAAAAAGGGGGACTGCAGAGTGTGTTCCAACTACAGGGGAATCACACTCTTAAGCCTCTCTGGTAAGATCTATTCAGGGGTTCCGGAGAGGAGGGTCCGACGGATACTCAAATCTTGAAATCCAGTACCTGTTGCCAAGAAGAACCTTCACGGCATGTTGCTGTCACAACCATGTTTCACAGTGGGAATGGTTTGTTTATGATGATGTACAGTGTTTGTCATTCAGTTGACCTCTGTTCCACTCAGTGTGAGTTTACTAGCATCGATTGGATGGACCTCTGTTGAATTAGGTCAGTCTTTTCAAAGGGGTTAAATATTTGGGTAGTCATTTATTTGATGGTACATATTATTCAATTGTTATTTAGTCTTTGTCTCCTTGCTTAGACTGTTGCCCTTGCAATCTTATGGTACAGTGCGACAGGAGTTTCTATCAAGATTTTATCCTATTGACTTTACAAAGTGCAAAAAGTTCAAGTCCTATTTGATTTTCAAAGTTTCACTGTGTGTGTTAACCTTGAGGCATGTTTAGGGAAAAGAGTATTTAAATTTATCCATAAAGCTGCTTTATTAGCATTAAAGTTACTTGGTAATAATGTAATTTCACCTAAAGCAAGCCTCTTCTCTGTGAAAGTTAATTATTTTTTTATGAGTGGATGTGATGTTATATCGTGTGTGCATATGTGAGACTGAGAGAAATAACAAACACCCTATTGAAGTAGGTGAAGAATAAGAAGACCCTGTGATTTGACATTTCCCTTCTCAGGTTGTGCGCAGTGTGACCTCCACTATACGGGGTCGCAGCAAAATAACCTTGTTTCCTGTGTGTTGTTTTGTATTTGATACATTGAAAGGCCCATTTTCCTTTGCTACATTGTGGAGACCAAATGCTACTTATGGGGCTCAAAACTCCAAGAAGAAGAAATGCTGTTTTTGAGTAATGGTTAGGTTTAGGATGAAGGCATGAATTGAGTTTTGGTTAGGCATTATATTTCATGTTGTGTTCGGATAAGGGAAGATAATCTTTAAAAACTTTATTATCAAGCACAATTAAAAAGTCAAGAATGTGATCTTCAATCTTTTATGTCTCTTTGCTACCTCCAGGCTGCTAAAATGACAGATTATTCATATTTCAGTGTAGATGTTGAAACTTTAAACGTATAAATTAAAAGAACTTACTCCCTTTGATTTAACCCTTCTATTGCTGACAATGTTCCATGCTGCTTCTCTGTAGCTCTTAGTCCTGCTACAGTTTTCTTTCCTCAGTTAATACTGCTGTTAGAATCCAGCAAAACTTCCATCCTCCAAATATTTGAATAAGAAGCATAACAACTAGATATTTTGTATATATTTTTAGTTTCACTTGGAAATGTCTCAAAGGACAGTCACTCTGGTCAAGTAGTCATGACGGAGCAGCAGGCAGACCGTTTACAAAGACCAGGCCTCCAAAACAGTCTCTGTCTGCACATTGAAACCTACTGTAATTTGGTCATCTCATAAATACATCTAATGATACATATTTTTAAATATATGCAATTTCTAAGAGTACTTTTGGCTAGAACCCTCAAACGTCCAAAGTAAAAAATGCCAAACTTCACCAGCATCGTTACAGGACCATGTATTCTAATGGCTAAAGCTTGAAAACCATTTTGGAAAAGGATTCCTATATCAGGTGATACTGATACTGGGCCAACTCAGTTCCACCTCAACTCCTTTTTGTTTTATGCTTGGTCAAAAATTTCTCTAAATGGGACTTTGAAACATTTATTTAAACCCTTCTCCAAGTAGTTTATTTACACAATTTTGTTGCAGCTTCTTTTTTTATACTTTAAAATCAGGACGTGATGTTTGCTTTTATATCTGGAATTGATCAGCGTAGGAGTGGTATTAGCAACTTCTCTTTCGCAATTAGCAGCATTCTGCTTCACAGCCTCATGACGGCAGATTGAAGCTGACAGATTGTGTTGATGTAAGTAATTACACAGTAGATCAAATAAGACCATAAAAGACCCATTAATCACTCTGCTGTAAACTTCCTCGCACAGTCATGCAGAGCACAAGTGCATACCCACATAAGCACACATTAGGGATACACTGGATAGATGAATAATATCTGGTTCTTGTTGCAACATTCTCCAAAAAATCTTTCTTTGTTAAGACAAACGTCTGGTCACACATTATTTAAGTTTTGTTTTTTAGCTTTAACAGATTTTTTTTCTTAATTTTTTTAAAGACCATGCGATTTGAATGGAAATCCGCTCTGCTGCAGGTTCCACATCGTTTTTGGTCTTCATGAACTATGTGACATTTACAGAGAGAAGTGAAAAGCTATTTGTCTTTTCCATGCATAAACTGGCCATAGCACTCTGTTGTGGTGTTTTTATACAATCTCAGTTCAGCTAAAAAAATAAAAATCTGTACTGCTAAAGATTGCTTGCCCTGCTCCTCTGTTTGCTATTTAATTCAATGTATCACCAAAAATCACCCACTCTGCTGACATTCTACTGTTGATGACAATTTGGTGTTTGAATGGTATTGACATATTTCTGATCGTTGTTGTGTTCATATCTTTTTTTAAAACTCTCCACAAAGGGCTTAGGCAGAATTTGAATTATTCATTTCCTTTTCACTTTCTCCCAGCGTGAACATGACAGTGAAGATTGAGATAGAGGTTGAAGTGCAGGAAAGCTGTAGAAACACTTGGCTTTTCTTCTCCTTTTGAGTTTTGTACAGCCTGTCAGAGTGAATGGAGCAGCTTGAACTCTATGCCTGAACTCACTAAGCATTTTTGTCCAAAGTAATTTCGGTTCACAGTATTAGTGTGGATCCAAGTGATGGGTCCACAGACTGTCCTTGTAAAATAAACATTTCCCCAATCACAGTATAAATAGTTAACATTTGTTTAATTTTTCTCCTCCCTATCTTTGGGCATTTCCATTGTTAACTGGATCTTATATTGTTTTAATAAACGCAATGGCAAGGCAGCTATTTTTGCACAGCTCGTTTTCAGTAGAATTCCAATTTAAATACAGAATTCAATTAGAACTGCGAATACTAAGAAATTTCAGTGTTTGTAGGGAAACTATGTCTGAAGCTTCTTTTGAAATGCAGTTTGATGATGTAGCATGACTAAGATGTTAAACTATTCCTGTCTTTAATTGTGATTAAAAAAAGTTGGTCTCTCTATGTATAACAAATGAATATCAAGGAGTTATTGACCTTCATTGTAAGTGATTTTTATTGCGAAAACCCCCCCGGAATATTTATTTTTATAAGTCTCAAAATTAGGATTTAATTTGGGTTTTAAGCTGAGGACTATATTGAAAATTGACTGGGGCTATTATTCAATTTGTGCTATACAAATTGATTTATATAGCACATTTAAAAAGAATAATTGACCAAAATCCTTCTCAGTTTACACTAACTATCTCAACATAACACACAAAATAAAACAGAAAAAATAAAACGCAGATGTTAAATGTAGAAAAAAAAAGTTAATCAAAATCATCAGTAGAACATGCAACTCACAGTGTTAACACACCATTGAAGACAGTTGGGTTTTAATAGAAATTTGAATACAGGAAACAAAGAAGCCTGTTTAATGTTGGAGGGGAGATTATTCCAAAGTTAAAGAGCAACATCTGAAAAAGCCTCCTGAGCTTCAGCCTGGTTACTGGGAAAACCAAAAGCAGCTGATCAGTGTAATCAGGAATTTAAATGATTAATATCATTATGTGTTTTTGATTATTTTCTTAAAGTGAAGTAACACAAAGATAAAAACAAAAACATAGTTGCTACCCCTAATTGTACTCTGTAGGCTACTTGTAAAAGGGATGAATTGAGAATTAAACTTCAAGGAATTAAGAAATATGATTAAAGTTTTCAATTATCAGTAGAAGTGCAAGAAACATTCTGAAAGTGAGAAGGGAGGTGGGGATGAAGAATTTAAGATATTTTTTTGAAACAGTCTTAATCTGTGCACTTTCTGCAGCATACTGTTTAAAAAAATAGCCTCTTACTGTGCAGGCATGTGCAATTTCGACCATCCAGTTTATTGGTTTACCTTATGAGAAACTCTTGGCATAAATGACACTGTTTTTTTGGACTTAAAGATTGCAGACACTGAAAGTAGCATAGTTTGTACTAGGCCTGTCATTAGCAAATTTTTCTTGACAATAAACTGTCCCAGTAATTATTGCGATAAATGATAATATTGTTGTTTTAAGACCATTTTCAAGTAATAAAATAATGGCATAATAATGCATGTCAGCTCTCTCAAAGGCCAATTAACTTTAATTTAGTAAAAAAAAAAAAAAAAAGCACTGAAACTGGAAGATATCACAACCAAACCCAAGAATAACAGACTATGATGTCTCAAAATTACCCTTAAAAATATTGATAATCATCAGAATAGAAATGATCAATTTCATTTTAATTTATCATGTGATCAATTGATACATTGCTTAGTTGCTACTAACTAGCAACTAAGGCTTGGTGTGCAATTTTCTAGTAAAGTCACCTTTAAAATGGATACCAATTCTATCAAAACAAATGTTGAGGTCTTAAAAACATCCATATGTTTGAGATCCTGGGATACTAATAAGTTGTTAAATATACAGCCAGAAAAGGGCATTTGAAAGTACATTAAAGGTCAAATATGAGTTAATTGTGTACTCTACATTATGTGCTTGATTGAATTTGATAGTGCTCTCATGAAACTGATGGTTTGGCAACGTTATAATTTTCTTCTCCAGACTAATCAGAAGTGTTCTTTGATGAGATACTGGACTGCAGTGCATTTACTCCTGATGTGCTAATCCATGTGAGAGTAATTTATAATTTGTTTTGGGTAAAACCATCTGCTGTGTAACCCCTAGTAAGACCCAAGCAATTTTGGAATGTAGAGATAAAGAAACGCAACAAATGGATGACCCAATAATTGTGGATGTCCAAATGAGTAAAATTTTCTCAAAAGGTTAAATATAAAATGTGAAAGTGATTTTTGCACTCCACCACTAAAACTTAATAACCCACAAGCATAACAAATAAGGTCTAGCACAATGAATAGTTTTTAAGTTGCCTCATGAATTTATTTATGTTTTTTCTATTTGAGAATGATGTCTTACCACAAATGATTTTGGAAAAAAATGTTTTTGGTCACTTAATGTTACCTCAACATGGGGTTGGATTTGTCCTTTTGTCTCATCGTGTTGACCATGAATCTTCCAGGACTGACAGGCCCAGCAGATGGGACACACACCAAGTGGTCAACTGATTAAAGATCCTGGGTAGAGAGAGACAAAGATGCAAAGACATTGGGGCTGGGGTTTGGGGGTGGGGTAAGTTAAGACTGGATGAGATGGCTGTACCTGAAAATGTGTGTGTTGAGAGACAGGAGCTTATACACAATGATATGCTAAATAATGGTAGTGCAATCAATTCTTCAAAGTGATGTTACTTGTAATTTGTTGTCACTTAAAATTAAATTTAGTTTAAAAACAAAAATGGCACAACTCTCACTAGAAACCCATTGTTTCATACAGACGTAGAGTTGGGTGTGACTCCATCATCTTGTCTTGAAAGAAGGAGGTTTAGGTTTTCCAGACTTGGCTATATCGGCTGTTTACAATTTCTCCCTCTTCCTGCATGGGTTTTTTCAACAGTTCAAAGAGATATTTACATTATTTTTAATTGGAGATTTTTACTTGCCCATAAGCTCAGTATGATTGACTGAGAGTCAGTGTGCTCGTAATTGGCTTTCTCCCCACTGACCCAGATCAGTGTTTAGCTGAAATATGACTAACAGTAAAAATTGTCTGGGACCCCAACTGCAGAGCCTTCTCTCCCACCACTCCTGAAGTATTTCTTTACTTCCTGAGTCTTTGAAATCCTCATGAAGCTTTTAATGTACCTGCAATATGAGACAACAAGGCTTCCCTCATGACCTGCAGGCTCATCCTGGTATTGAATATGCAAATGCCTCTGCTCTCTTTTACTACAAAGGTACCTATAATGAGCTTGAACCTTTCATTAATTGTTCTCATCCACTGCTGTTAGAACCTGCTGTAACTAGTATGTAGTAGATAATGATGTGCGCCCAGCCAGAGTCCTGATTCATTTAATCCTCACCTGCTACCCCATGTGTCTGTGTGTTACCTCTGATGTGTGTAGAGTCACAAGACATTTTGTCACAGAGAACCCACATACTATTTAGCAAGACACAGTTTCCTCTATAATCATTAGCGAAATTACTTGTTTAACTCACTTGTTGCTGACTTATTTATGCTGTTAGTTATTTTTGCCACGCACAGGCATATAAAGCTAGCTCTTTATTCCAGGCACACCTTACCAATACCATTTAGACAGAACTGCCTTAATTATTTGTGGCATAATTTTAAAAAGAAAACATTTTTGGTGATTGGTGGCTTCTGCAGATTTGTCAGCTAGATATCAATGATACACATTTTATGTCCTTGACGATGATTCAAGGACAGAGTGAGATGATTCAAAATGTAGGGTATGCATAGGTAGGGTTAAAGGGACCAGGGTATCATTTTTGTGCTTTTTTGATCTTTATATGATGTTAGAATGTGTGTATATGGAGTATTTTTTATCATTTTTGAAGGTAACATAGTTACTTGACTGTGCTATAAAATATGCCTGGAAAATATATAATACTGGGCATAACATTAAAGTGCATAACATTTCCCCTAAATGTTTATTCCATTGCCATTATGCTGAAGCATTGATCAAGGCAGGACATATCAATGTTTTTCTGTATGCCAAATTCTGACCCCACCACCTGAATGTTGCAACTGAAATTGAGAATCATCGGACAAATGGCATTTTCCAGTCTAATATTGTCCAATATTGATGAATCTGTGTTAATTGCAGCCACACTCCCTGTTTTTGGCCAACAGTAGTGTTGTTCTTATGCTGAATGCCACCTATAGTGTTTGACTTGTTACTTATGGTATTCTGCACAACTTGGTGGTAACAAGTCTCAGCTTTCAGCCTTCCCTTTCTTCTCAAAGCTCCCATATCAACAAAGCATTTTAGTTCATACAACTGCCAAACTTCTTTTTTTTTTCTTTTTTAGACCGTTCCCTATCTACCGGAGGGAGGTTTGCATGTGAAAATCCTTGTAGATGAACAGTTGATGAAAATACTGAGGTCGACGTGTCTGGTACCAACAACAGATCCATGTTCAAGTCACTTAAAATGTCCTTCTTTGCCATCCTGAAGATCAGTCAGAACTTCAGCAAGTCATCTTCAGTGTTTCTAGAAGGGTAAATTCATTCAGTTTGTGCTATAACATTGGCTGAGTTACTGTTTTAATGAGCGATGTCTCAGGAGTGCCGAACAAACTGACAGGTAATCTCAACCAATAGAAAAGTATGATGCACTGTGTAGCCTGGTTGGCTTTTATATTGACAGTGTCAGATTCTGACATAGTCAGATACTTTGTAGTATCTAGTATTTGGTTTGTATTTAAACAAACTAAATAGTAGTTTATTTAACTACTTTTAATCTCTTAAATTTGGATTTAGGTGGGAGTCATTCCCTAAATTTGTTGAAGTTCAAACTGCCTCTTTGCATTGCAATGTTTAAAACTCTTTACTGTCAGTTTTAAACTCTCAATGGAAATATATATATATAGATAT
>CAEFZY010050860.1:0-11895 GCA_903066815.1 Brachyrhaphis roseni
TATATATATATATATATATATATATATATATATAAAAATCTGTTATTTGACCAAAACGTAAAGTATAAAAGAAGGAAAATGCAAAGTGTCCAAATCCACGTAACTAAACTGTTAAATAAAGGAACAGAAAATAAAACAAATGTACAATATACAGATCATTCATTTCTGAGACTCAGTTAACTAACTGAAACCTGTATGGATCAATTAAACATGGGATCCTCTGGATCACTACTTGAGTTTTTTTGTTATAGGAAAGACTTACAGTATATGTTTGTTGCCATTAAAATATCATGACAATTTGAATTACACAGAATAATGCACATAATGTGTCTTAAACCTTCGGTCAACTGATGAACAGCACAAAGACCTCAGAATGGCACTTTTATTACCGAGGATGTGCAAAGTAGCCACTCTTGTCTTTCCAGATTGACCAACAGCTAACAATTGTCTCTGGGTTTTTGGAATCAAAAACTGTTTTCATGTAAACAAAAAGTTTACATGCAGTTCAGTTTGTGTTGTGACAATATGGTCAATGATGGCAAAAATCGTTAAAGAAAAAATTTTGTATTTTCGAAATTTCCATTAAGTAAATTTATATCATTTCAATTTGCACAGTTTTCTGGTTCATGGAAATGCAGCTATGGGCAGGAATATACCGGGAACAGGAATGGAGACAAAACAAGGGAATGGAGGGACTTCAGGAAAACTAATAGCACAGGGCAGTCTGTAATCTGGCAGGGAGGCTGAGGGGAGCTTAACTGCTGCAGCAAACAGGTGAGACAGGTCGACAGTCAGACTACACACTGTTGGGCTGAATGAAGCTGATGAACAGAGATGGAGCTTGGCAGGAGGAGCGGAGAAATGTGGAAGCATAAAAGCATTGTGAAAATGGCATGGAGATGTGACACTACAGGACTTGTACAACTAAATCAACACTGTGAGTTTTAGTCTCTAACCACCTGAAACCAGTTGAGACGTCGATAGATGTTTATATAGAAGACTTCTTGCAGGAAACTCTACTGATCTTTTTTTTTTAAGTGGTGTTCTGGCCAAAAACACAAACCTTTTCCTTAAAAATGAATGGCTGTGCCATCCCTTTTCACTTCACCAACTTCAATTTTAACTTATAATTAACTGAACGGTGTCCTGCAGTGTCGCACTGCATGCCAAAGCATTAGGGAACAGATCTAACGAGGTAAACAACATTTTTCTCTCTTTCTAGGCTTCCATACCTGTATCCAAAAAAAAAAAAAAAACTACTGTTTTGTGTGTTGCAGTGGAATGGTCTGCACAGGCTTTGTTTCAAACTGTCACATTGCTGCAGCTTTCATTTCGGGCTGTTCTTTTTTTTTTCTTAAAGAATAAATTTTTCATTTTTGAGCACTGTTATCACCACCAGCAGCCGCATCGTCTGCTTGACAGAGATTGGACTCAAGCCGAAGTAGGGAGGGGGGAGAAAATGGAAGTGGCACTGATGACAAGATAGTAAACAATTTGCTGGGATGGCAAGAATTACAGGAAAAATCCAAAATAGATGGAACTAAATTCAGAAGGAGGGAAGATGTAATAAACCCAACGATCAAAGGAGGGATCAGAGAGATGGAAACTTTGTGTGCGCAGAACAGATTGAAAGTCTGCAAATCACCTGTTAAATAACTGTAAAATTCCTCCTTTCACATGTATTCGTTCATCTTTATTCATTCATACAAAAGAAGCTGGAGTCAGCAGGAAGTCTTTCATGGTCCAGTTATCTTGCTACATGTTTTAACCGAGACCGCTGAAAGTAAAGCACATGTGCAGCTTACTGGATAATTTGCTTTTTGTACCAACAACATACAAACATACCCCAAAATGGAAAGTAAATTATAACCAGACTATGGTCATATGAGATGGAGAATGTCTTTGAGCCAAGGCAGCAGTGTCAAGTTCATATTCATTTTGGGCCATATCAAGATTATGAATGTCCTCAAATGAGAGGTTGTGGCAGAATGTGTTAATAACACCCATTAACAAACTGTTCATATATTAATAAACATCTCAATTCCTAAATAATACCGAGCATCTTTCCAAACTGATGTAATTTTCACTATGAAGACAAAAACTTTTTTGATTTGATTGATGAAAAATATTTTAAGCACATAGATTAAAATACCATTGAACATTGAAGATGACATTTATGTGTTTCTCTGGGCCACATAAAACCTTGTGTAGGGCCGGATTTGGCCCCCAGACCTTGAGTTTAAAAATTGATTTTCTTCAAACTACTCTTTGTCATTCAAAACTTATGTTTATGTCAACATGTTCATTTTAAACTGTAAATTGATTAAATAAACAAACAAATAAAGCATTCAAATCTACACATACATTTCCAGATGGATTCAGTCTTGACTTGATTCCCACAGGATGATACTGCCACCATCATTTTCACTAATTGCACCATGTTGGTTTTTAGCCACTGATGATATTTTGCAAGAAGTGACAAAAAACCTAAGTGCTTTTTTTAAAAATCTATTCTGACCAGAAAGTCTTCTTTAATAATTTTGGTAACTCTGAAGCTTTATCAGAATTACCACAGGTTTCTTTCCCCCATCACTGATTAATGCTCCTATTTCCTGTCCTGTCACTTTAAATAGACTGACATTTTTGGTAGGTGTCCAATTATGTCACTTATTCCATTTTCAGATGATAAATTGAACAGAAGACTGTGAGACATTGGAAACTCGAGATGCTGTTTTCTAATCTAACCCCGCTTTGAAAATCTCCACGATTTAACCTGACCTGCACTCATGATGGTTTTTATTCTCTAATAATCTCTACAGATTGTATATGGTCTTCACACAACATGGGGATTTATTCAGAAAAAATATTACACATTTACTTTCACTTCTGAAGATAGTTCACTGGGTTGTATTTGGTGGTTTTGAATATAATTAAAGAACATTTAAAAATTGGATTTTGAATGCTTTTATAAACAATATCTGAATCCATTTTATAATTCTGCATCTCTTTGTGTTTTTCTACCTCAAAAAAGCCCAAGTAAAATACAATGAAGTGTGTGGATGCGACAAAAAAAATAATAAAAAAAATTACACAAATGTTAGCCAAACTTCAGTCATGATTAAAAGAGGTGGACCCTCCTGGTTCTGCAAGCTTTTTTCCCTGTCATGATGTAGAATCGGGCCTGATTATAACGGCTGCATCTGTATCCCAGCACGTTTCTGACAGAAATCACTCACCAGTGGGTGTTTTGAGCTGTAGCTTTTCTGCTTGTAGATCAGAAAATTTTGAATCGAATGAAATATTTTAAGAATAAGAAAAAAAAAGAAAAGAGAATGATGCCCCTTGGACGCCAAATGCAAAACTCTAGACTTAACGAAGGCATTTCAGTCTGAAGCCCTGCAGGCTGCGGCTAATGAGGAGACTTCGTTAGGTGAGAAAGATGACAAGCAGGAAGACCAAGTGGACGAGCTGGCTTTAAGGGTTAAGGACAGAGGGAGAGCAAGCAGAAATCTTAATGAAACCCTCCTTATCTGATGTCTGGCAGGCCACATCTAATGATCACTTTGGGTGAGAGAAGGTGAGGAAGGAAAGTGGGGGAGGCGGTTAAGATAGTGGGGGAGATTTGCCATTTCCTGCCACTACACATTCTGAAAAGGTCACAACACTTTCCTTAACTTTGACACTAGACTCTCTGTGGCAAAAAAAAAAAAAAAAAAGCTGACATCCTTCTGCCATCCTCTTTTAATCATTTATGCTCGTTGGGAAGGACTTTCAGTCTAAATACGACATGAAATTTCCAGCGGGACTCAAAAGCCCCAGACTTGACCCCAGTCTACACTTTGGATGAGTGCCTGTCAATCACATCTTATCTCCCAGCATCAGTACTTGTTCTTTATAATATTACTGTAGCTAAATAAAGTAAGGTTCTTGCAGCCAGACTCCTAAATTGAATGATCCACTTCTTCTGAATAACAGAACATTTCAGAGGTTCTGAAGCTCTCATTGGAATCCACCATGCTCTATTCAGCAGCAACACATTCCCATAACAAAGTTCCCATGCATGTTCATAACTGGAGCAGACACGACTCTTCTGAGGCATATGGTTATCCTCCATGAAAGAATTAGGCCAAGCTGGTTCAGAAAGACAGTTCATCATGGGCATGTATCCTCTGCTGCTCCAAAGCTGTAACCAGAACCAGCCATAAATCAGCTTCCATTCCTTGCAAAAGTTTTGCGTATCCTACAAACACTTGGGCTCTCTTTGTTTCTATTATTTGCAATGATAGAAAGTCCTATTGAGTTCCTTAATATCAGGGTAAAGGCAAAAAGACTGTTTGGCAAGACTAGCATTTCATTCACAACATCCATCATGTTGTAAATGAAAAAATACAAATCTTAACTTGAATGTGGAAACTGTGTATTTTTAGAGTTGGGTAGTAACTACTCAAATTTACTTGAGTAAACTTTGATTTTAAAACAAAGTACTTTTAGGAGTATTTTTTTAACACGCTGGTTTTTTTTTACTTTTACTTGAGTAATTTTATTATGATGTGTTGATACTCTTACTTGAGTAACATTTCTGGATACTCTACCCTCTGTGAGTAACTTCACTGAATGACGAACACATTTGTTTTAACCAAAACCAGACAAACACCTGCAGTTTTTGTTCATGTTTCGTAAGATTTTTCACATTATATTTCTTACATATTTTTAACTTTTTGATTTTATCACCGTGTCCTGGAACTTCTGAGTAATAATCCATGTCTCTCTGTTTCTCTGGGTGTAAACATGACATAAAAGAGAAGCCCATTAAAAACAAAACACAAAACAATTCAGATGTATGCTCAGGGGTCAGATACTGGCAGCAAGAAAACAGCTTCTTGTCTAAACTTACATATGTATTTTGAGCACCTATTAAAGTTTAAAGCTTGGAAATAAAACAAAAAGTTGAGCATAAAGATGTATCTATCTTGCCACCACATAGCAATCACGATGGTAAGGAAGATAAAAACAGACCCTTAATGCAAGACATAATCACATCTCAGTTGATGTTACCATGACAACCATTAGACGTTTCCCCTGCCATCACAAATTTAACATTGTAGTTTGCATATGAGACGAACTGGAACTGTGTGGTTTTATCGGTTGAAACTAAAATGAAGATTTTCAGCAACAGACAATGACTGATGGGTCTGGTGTAAAATACAGGATGAATTTGAAGAAATGTCTGTTATGTGCTGATAGATATGTGATGTCATAGGCCTATTTTTGGTAATACCAGATTTTAAAACAAAATACAAATGTGGAGGGTTCTTTCACAGAGCCAAAAACAGGTTATTGGTGGATCATTAAGCAGAACAATACGTAATGTATTGCCAAATCATTAGAAAAATCATAAAATCAACCTTTTGCTATTGTCATCTTAGTCTCCAGATCTTCTTATGAACCTTATTTTAGTACTTCTTCACAGATCAGTAGCTAAGGTTGATACATTTAAAACCGCCCCATTACCAACTGTCATGTTGAATTTTCTGCTGGACTGAAATGCAGGAAGGAAGAGGCTCAACACAAAGTGGGGAGTTTTGAATAATGAAAAATAAAATGGAAGGAGAACAAGAGAAAAAATTAAAAAGGAAAAGTAATCAGACATGTTGAACAGCAAGGAAACTGAAGCAGAGTTTCCATTACAAATGTATGTAAAACTTTGTTGATATTCTACTAATGTCTAAAAAACACAACTTTGTTATTGCGGTGTTTCCACTAAGTAAGAAAGACAATTAAAATCACACATAAATAAGTTTGTTGATAAGTTATTAAAAAACATGCCACGCCACCGTCATCCTACCACTTTCTATTTATTGTTTTTTATTGTCAGCAGTAACATTCGGTTGTTAATCGCGTGATGCAAAAAAAGTGTTTCTATTGCAGGTTTATGCATTTTGATACTGTCAAAAAATCACCTCATCCTGGTGCAAAAACTTTTTATCGAAAAACAAGAAGTTCTTTTGAAAATGGTGTAATTTTTTGTAATTCCAATTTGCACAATTAGTGGAAATGCAGCTACTGATGACGACTAAATAACTCAAAAGGAACTACAAACCAAGAGCAAAAATTTAACACAGATCTAAGACAAACAAATCCTAAAGCATGAAGAACAAAACGCAAAAATAAACTAAGACACTAAACGCAATGGAATGGAACTAAACTGGCAAGAAACAAGAAATTGATCAAAAACTAAAGAAAACTAAAATCCAAAGACTATAGATGATGACATGTTTTTTTTTTTAATTAAAGACCTTGTTAACACTATAGTTATACAAATGAAAATCCACTCCTCCTCTACACAGGTGTGTGTATCTCTCTCAATGCTATGCCTTCACTACTATGAGGCAGAGAGGCTGAGCGTTCAGCATCATTACTCCCATTTTGATTTGTCTCTGAGGTTTCCTTTTCTCACTTTACCCTTTGTGTTTACTTGCAGAGATGTGTTTATGTGCGAAAGGTGCCTGCAGGCTAAAAGCTGCAGTTTAAATTTGCATGCATACCCTATGTATCCACAGGAGCAGAGAGAAAAATGAGCAGTGGCTCATACAGCTCTCCGCCTTAATGTGACTTCATCATTACGCTCTAAACAGAGGTTCGCTGTTACAAATTGTTGCTTTTTAAATGACAGCACACACACCTGGAACACACCTCACAGAAATGAGTCTTCTTTATTTTGTCTCAGACACAGAATGTTGCAGTTATTATAAAGACTTTAATTTTAAAAGGACAGCAGAGAGAAGAGACTGGGGGGTTGGAGTGAGAGAAGAATGAGGATAAAAGGATAAAATGGGGTAAAGAACCAAGAACACGAGTGGTTTTCATGATTTTACCCACATCGGTCCACATCTAGGTGTTTCGTTAGAGAACAAAACAAAAGGTAAAGTGGCGGGTTAGACTTTAGAATTCCGTAAAATTTTATTTTCCTTTACATTCACATACAGTAATGTTCCTCTGTAGTACACAGGGCTGTTTAAGGCATAACAGGGTGTCAGTGATGATCATTTTCCAGTAACTCTAAAAGCAGCAGTGCTTAATGTTCTGAGTCAGACCTGGACCCAGACTGATGGCAAGTTGGTCTTGACTTGTAGTGTTGACCTCAACTTTGCTTTATTAAAGCTTTATAGCTTTAATAAAACATGTGTGCTGTTATGTCTTGTTACAAAATAAAATTGTCTTTAAACTTTTGCAGTTTGTAACTAATATTTAGCCTGGTTCTTGTATTTGATGATGAATCTGCAAATCTCAACGTTGAAAGAAAAAATTTTAGAATTAATCTCAGTTCTCAGTTTTGTCCAGCATTTGAAAATACATGAAAGTCATGTCCTTAAGAAGAAGAAGAAAGAAAAAAAAAACAGCATAGATTCAACACAACCGGAGAGAAGATTTCCTTTTAGAAATGTTATTTCTATTTAACATCAATAGATTTTCAGTCTATTGTCTGTCACTATCATATTATTGACCAAATAATTGCGCAATTTGACATTTTGAAAATAAATTTGCTTAATGGAAATGTGGCAATATTTAAAAACAACTTGTTTTTTGATCAAATGTTTTGGTGTGAAGACGAGATGGTATTGAAATTGGCCTTTTTCACAAAACTGTAATGGAAACACTTTTTTGCATCACATATCACATGGCAATATCTGTTTATTGCCAGTGGCAATAAACAGATATTGCACTTTTAACTGCCTACTAATTTAGTTCTAACACCAAATTTACCTTAATTTGTATTAATGCACAGTGGGAATTGTCTTAGCATTACCAATGTGTGTGATATTCATGGTCTTCCTTACTCTTGGGGAGTACAGCCAATCAGCAGCAAGAGAAATGGATGGACTGCTTTGAGGTTGCCAGTCAATAGCACATCAATTAGTATTTCAGCTCTCGGAGCTAAACTTTCTGTTTTAGAAAAACAATCTGCAAATAGATGAAGTTTTAGACACCAACAAAGACAGGGAACGTCTGCCTTTCAAAGTCTGCTCACAAAACAAAATCAGATGTTCCTTTGAAATTCTCCACTTCAGTACCTGAAAATAAGTAAACATGCAGCAAAAGAAACTAAAAGCCTTAAGATTTTTGATCAAGATGTCTGTAGGATCACAAAAATGCTGAGGAAAAATAAAAAGATACCTGAGAAAATTTTTCCAGTACTGCTCATTTTCCCAAATTATGCCAAATCATGCTGACCATGAGTGTGAGGAAAAACAAAGAAGACTTAGCGCTTCACTTAGCTGACTCTCGATCTTCTTAGGGAGATCACAGCTGTAGAGTTCTCAGTTTTATATTTTCTGATGTGACCACAGGTTTTGGATGAAATTTATCATAACTAACAATAATGCAAACTGACTGTTGCAGCTGATGTTTGGACTGACAAAAGGACAGAAACATGTTTAATATACCACCCACTGGTGCATTCATATTTAACAACAATAAAAGCAAAGTTGAGTAATAAATCATGGATTTCCACTAAAAATGAAAAAGTGCTTTGCAAAAATGTCACAGTCATGTGCATGTGGAAACTTGGTTGGAAGGCAGGTTTGATCTGATTAAATGACATGTTGATGTAAAAGCAACAACCTATGACAAAGGTGATTTTGATTGATTTTAAAGGAAGAGACTGGCTTTTATTTATTGCCTCATTTTCGTGCTACCTCCTGCTGAGAAGGTAGACGCAGCCAGTGTGATGTGATAAACACACAACAAAAGGAGAAAAACTCAGTGCTGTGAAAATGTTTTTGCTCTTTTGTCAAAACTAGATGTTTCATGTCAAACAAATGTGATAAACAGTAGCCCCCAAATGCAAAATCCAGCTTTCAAGACAATCAAGTCCTGTGCAAAATCTATTTGTTTGAAAAAAATCTATTACCCACAGTTTTTAGTCCACCTTTACTATGACAACATAAAGAAGCTTTGAAAAGGTAAATACCATAGCACAGTCATATTACATAAGTTGTATCAAATATAGTTTAAATCAAATTTGACTTTGTAATTTAGTGTCTTGGAATTGGGCCTCTGTCTCTTTAAGAAACTCTTGCTTTTTCTGAAATGCCTCTTTCAGGAAGTCATCACAGCATCACTCCTCTTCTAACCTTTTGAGATTGTTTTTACCAGCATTTCACTGAAAAGCTGCTCGCATAATGAGCTCAGCAGATGTGCAGTTCCACCAGGCGTTTGCTAATTGCTACTGGCTAGTTTTAAGGATATGAGTGGGGGAGTCACGGGAAAGATAGCTATTTTGCACAGTTGAGTGGTTGCCGTGGGAGATTAAAGGATTTCTCAAACATACATGAAAGAATCAATGCAACAGTCCGAGTATGTTTTTGATGAAGGAATAATCTTATAACATGGTGGACAACTCAAAAAGTCAACTTTACATGATACTGCCCATTTAAAAAATGAAATCAATTATTAAAAACTGTTTTTGGTTTCATCAGGTCATCTGTTAATGTTGATATTGTTTGATCCTGAGTATTTTAAGTGTAGCAAAAAAGCAAAAACAGAAGACCTGAACAAGGAGGATTATACTGTACCAAAATATAACTCTGGATGAAGATCTGAGTTTCCAACCCTTTGTTTTAGCTACAAGGCAATCTGTTAAGTTATAAATCCACTGAAATGTGTTCTCTTGTTCTCTCTCTGGTTTATCAGTGTGATCGCTGCCTACGGCTCTGCGGCGTCTCGGAGCTCTGCAAACAGCTGGAGCTGCCCTCAGCAAAACAGCCCCGTATGTTTTGCTTCATGCACTGCTTGCTCCCCCTCCCCTCCATGTTTCTGTCCTTCAGCCCCGTGGCTTTTTACCATCATGACATTTGACGTGTCACTCAGGCACGTTACAGTGATTAAAATGGTGTTCATAATGAAAACATGCAGGTCTTTTCGG
The DNA here is from genome assembly GCA_903066815.1 of Brachyrhaphis roseni. Taxonomy (NCBI): domain Eukaryota; kingdom Metazoa; phylum Chordata; class Actinopteri; order Cyprinodontiformes; family Poeciliidae; genus Brachyrhaphis; species Brachyrhaphis roseni. The sequence continues at coordinate 9,926 of CAEFZY010050860.1, forward strand.
TCTTTCGCTTCCTTTTAACAGACAGTCATAAATTCTTGCACTCCATCGTTCTCCTCCTTTATTCCGTCTGCCTGCTGGGGCCAATGACTCCAGCTGAACAAATGAATAATATCCATGGAAGCACAGATTCAATTCAGCATGTTACCGTGCTTTAACTGTGCCCTCCAGAATTATTGGCAGCCTGTGTGAAGTTCATAACTTTTACAGCTTCGTGGCTTACAATAACCAAGAGTGCTTATTATTCTGCCTCACATTTTCTCACCTGTTATATATTCTACGCAACTCCTCCTGAATACATTACCATATTCCACTTTAAAGGTGTGTCTGATTCATTAACCTTTCAATAAGAAATCACACCTTTAAAGGGAGCAAAACAGTTTGATTTATAAACCACAGGACTGAGATCCACAGAACTAAAGTTCTGTGGATATTTAGTTCATCGTAGATCATCGCGGCCTGAGGCATTTGTTTATTCCAACAGTTTTATGGTAAACAGAAGCAAAGAACACACAGAGAATATCGCTGGGAGTCCTGCAACAGGATTTTTTATATCTCTTTTAATTATACGAGTAGATAAAAAGTTAATTGAAGTAGTTTTGATATAAAGGCTACTGGCCACTAATTTTATGAATGGGTGATTTTCTGTTGGGCCCTCTTTTATCTTAGCATTGATTCAAAAAATGTGTTGAAAACATTTGTTTACTGTCTGGCATGATACGGTGAAGTAGTTGAACATTCATTGACCATGAACCATAACTCTTCAGTTATCTAAATAGGTACTTTATTGGATTGAGATATGGAGACTGTGGAAGCCATTGGAGTTAAATCATTAGCTGTGTTGCCATTGATCTTAAAATTGTAATTGCAAAACTAAATTTGTGTAATGAAAACAAGCCAATTTCGAGAAAGCTTTTGGTGAAGGTGAGATGGCTTTTCAACTGTATCAAAATGAATGTGTTTTGCAAAACTGCAATGGAAAGACTTTTTTTCGCATCACACGAGTCATACTGGATACTACTGGAGGAAAAGGAGGGTGATGGCATGGCATCATCCTCCCTCCACTTTAATGAATTATTAAAAGGCAACAAGTGATTTTATTGACTTATCACTTGAACAAATGTATTCAGATTTAATATAAATGCCAGAGTTTGGGAAAAATATATATATTTATATATATAGTCTAATTTCTTCTCTTTCTACTCACCGTATGGCTTCAGTACATTATTTTATAACTTTCTGAACAGAGTCTTCTTTTTATCCTTACTTTATATCAAAGCAGGACTATCACAGTTTTTTTTATATATATACATGATGGTGCGTATTTCCTACATTTAACTTTCATGTTGCAGAGAGGTTTTGCAATATTCTTAATATTTCTGCTTCATCCCAGTAAAAAACACAATGCTGCAGTTTAAGTTTTTCACTGTTTCCTTTAAATTCCTAATCAGTAAAGTATCTTTGATGTGTCAGCTTATGCTTGTCTATTGAAAATTAAAAGGTGCAACAAACAATTTTATGTTTTAAAACTGGAAAGTTTTCTGTAATTTTCTCACTTTTGCATTTAAGGAAAAACGCAGACCTGTCGTGAACTTCAAATGTCAAAATAACCCATAATGCAACAATACATTAGAAAAGAACAGAACAAACTCAGAGAGAGAGATATAGCAGCATATAACACAGTACTTAAGGAAGATAATGTCAAACAGCATTTGAATGCAACAAGCTAATGTTGATATACTTAGATGAAAAAAAACATAAAAAATTAAGTGACAGTGTCAGGTATTTTTAAACCTACACAAGAAGAACCACAGAAACAGTCATTAGTTTTCAATCAAGTCTTTTGCAAAAGGAGAAATCATAGCTGACCACTCGTTCGAGGTGTCCACCATGAGATCTGACTTTCAGCATCAGAACTGGTCATTTATTACAAAACACAGAAGGAATGGAATGTGAAGGGAGGGCTACCCTAA
>CAEFZY010050868.1:0-33804 GCA_903066815.1 Brachyrhaphis roseni
TTCCTGGATTAGTTTCTATTATTCTGGAACATGAACAGGAACAAAAAGCACAAGCAGCTCAGTGGGGGTGTGTGTGTAAAATGAATAAAAATTCACTGTAAACCAACCATTGAAAATCAGACATTGCCTTGGAAATGTGGTTCATCAGGATCAGTTAAAGAAAAAAGCAAAACAAAACAAGTCTGGACAAATTGATGGTACCTGTAGAAATTAAAAATCATTTGACCATATGGATGTGTTTCCTCTAATTAGCATTACTGGTCTCTTCAAGCATGTAATAAGTCAGTCTGCCTAATTAAAGGGTGACAAGTAGTCACTGTGCTGTTTGAAAACCAGGAAGATAGAGCACATCACCCCAGTTTTAAAGGCCGTCTACTGGTTCCATGGAGCTCAGAGATTAAACTTTAAAATACTTCTGTTAGTTTGTAAATCACTGAATGGTTTGGCACCAAAATACGTTAAAGCATCTATTGTTGTATCAGCTTTCCAGACCACTAACATTTTCTGGTCCTGGCTACTCTGAATCCCCAGAACTAGAATCAGACATGGAGCAACAGCTTTCACCTTTAAGTCAAGACTTAAAAACGCACCTGTTTAGAGTCGCCTTTGATTAGGAGAAGATGAAACATTGATAAGCATTTTTGATGTGTATTTGTTTGATGATTTTGATGATGACATTTGACAAAACGTAATGTTTGCTTGTTTCGTAATTGGTGTTTTAATGGTGTAGTGCATTTTGAATCGCCTTGTTGCTAAAATGTGTTATACAAATAATACTTGAATTGGTTATAAACAGAAGGATACAAACAATTTTGTTCATGTATATGTATACATATTAAACAATTAAGTTGGTAAAAATAGGAACAAAAAAATGCAGCTTTTTCTAGTAAGGTCTGGTCATTACAGGTAATTGTATTCTCCTCTGCCCTTTGGATCTTCAGCTTGAAATCTGTTACTGATTTCCAGCCTCAATCTCATGTCGTTCAAAGCAGGCATGTTGAAAATTTATACAAGATTTGTGCTCTCTATGACTCCCTCTCTCACACACACACACATGCAATGAAACGAAAACCCTGCAGACTCGAACCTCAATTGGTTTCAGTGAGTTGTCACATTCTGGCCAAAAGTCAATTTTACACTTACTCAGCCCCATAATAAGAAGTCATGTTGACAACCCTACAATGCATTTCTCCTTGTGGGGGAGGGAAGGGAAAAATTCATGGAACTCACAATAGGGCAACGGTGGGGGGTCAAGCAGCAAGTGGGGTAGTTGATAAAGAGATGCTGAGACAAAATGAGTGACAAAAAGAGCGAAAACAGAGAAATTGCTTTGCATCCCTGCTGTGGTTGGACCAAGCTATTAAAAAGTTACACTTTAAAAGTAGCCAGAATATTTTACTCCAGGGCTTTTTTAGATGCTATCCTTTTGATGAAATGTACTTTGTACACAAAAACTGCGTTCGTAAGTAAAGTTTTTGGTGAAATGAAATGTTTTATCTATTTCTTCTAAAGTACGATTGTAATATTTTAACACTGAACAACTATTTCCCTCTGCATGTTTGTACAACATTCCAGACTTCCAAGATAAGAAAGAAAATGTCATGCAAACAAAACTCAGGATATTTTGTTGGTAAACTTTCAGCAATAATCTGTTTACTCTATTTCCCACATAGTAAAGGCACACATTATTTTGAAGTTGATTTGTGTCTTGGGATTTGTTCCCCTCCAAACACAGGGAAACAGGAAACAATTTTTGATTGCATTTAGAAAAGCTTTTGACTTTGTACGGAAAACTAGCTTTTGGTTTCATTGCAAATGTGTGCAAATTTCTGTCGCTGGTCTGCTAATATAGAAAAAACAATTTCACAATTGTGGTGTTTCCACTGAATAAGAAATTAAATCAGGAGACGTCAGGATCTTATTCAATCACTGGAGCGACAAGTCACTTATATTTGGGAGTGGCTACGTATGCAGCATTTTGAGGAAATTGTCGGTGAATTTACAGAAGAGCTACAGATTCAACATGTTCGAATGACAAGTTTTTATGAACTGTGTTTACTGTGAGCTGTGTGCACAAAAAACCCCATCATTCTCCTACTACTTCCTGTTGTCTTCACCTTTTCCATCAGTAGAAACATCCTGCTGTTCATCACGTTACTTGTGTGATGCGGAAAAAAATATTTCCATCGCAGTTTTATGACATTCATCTACTTCGATACGGCCAAAAAGCACCTCATCCTTGCACAAAAAACTTGAGTTTTTGTGAAATTGGAAATTGGAATTGTGAACATGCACATGCAGAAACTGTGATATACTTCTGAATAAAATTGTGGCTAAACCGAAATACATTTGTGTTTGAGGTGATTTTGAACTCATCCAGATATTCTATTGAGCATGCTTTTTGCTCACACGCTTGTCTGGTAAGCAAAAACACTTCTTACAAGTGGAGCAGCTACTCTAAAGCTGCTAAATAGCTGCCTCAGGTGAGGTGCTTGTATTCTGTCATTGAGAAGGAAAACACACCAGATGGAGAGATGGAACTCAGTTCTATCAGGGGGAGAAATGCCTTTGCTCGTTTAAATCAATATACATGTCTGACCAAACATAACACCAGCGGCAGTAATGCTTCCCTTTAAACAGACTTCAAAAACTTAACTGCTGAAAGAAATGAAAAAAATAAATAAATAAATAAAAATTTTGGCGCGATCACGCTGTTTGGTTCCATCAATGTTTGTTTGGAGGAGCTTTCTTATTTTAGCTGCACATCAAAGGAGTTTGTGACATCAAACAGCCAATCCATGATACCACTTGTCATTACCATCTGTCAATCACTTCCAGGGGAAAAAAAAAAGATGCACTCCAGCTAAACAGCATCAAACATGACAAGTTTATATCCGAATGTATTATTCATTCATCTGAATTCTGCGACAGTTTCAGACGGCACAATAAAATATGCTAAATGATGACCTTCATGCCAGAGCAGTAATTTCACTCCACACATCATTTACACTTGTCTCAAAGGACTGACTAAGGATTGGCTTCGTGTACAATAACTACGGTCCCTTTTTACTTTACTGGTTTGCCTGGAGGATGGTTTGTTGTAAAATAGATAATGAGATAATGCCAACACACTGATATTTAAACCACTGTTCACTCAGCGTCTCTCTGTAAGCAACTGAAATTACGCTGGACCACCCGATGAGCAGAATTTGATCTGGTTTTAAAGAGGAAGACATTAAAGGAAGATTAGCACCACAAAGAACCACAGCACAATCCTTCAGAGAGAAGAAACATGCATGAATGCATATTTTTGGAATTTTCTAGGCAGATTTCCAGCATTTCCTCCACTCTCACGATTTGATGGTGCACATTTGCAAAAATAGTCACACTCCTTGAACTTTTCTACACTTTCTCATATTGCAGTAACAAACTTTAAGGTATTTTATTCGAATTTTGTGATCAAAGAACTGCGTTCAGAAGTCCTGCAATTAGTGAACAGAGTGTGCCCATCTGTAACTTCATCTTAGAAAAAGCAAGGTGGGTGGCATCAACTAACTCACTCACTCTTTGGTTACCTAGCAACAAACTAACTTGCACAGTGTTTAACCCATCTCCCTCCAAATGGAAAAGCACCACTGAAAATCAAAAAAGGGATGGGTGTCCACCTAAAATGTGCAAGAATAACATCATTGGAAGAAATGCTCTAGAGGTTCATGGCAGCACTGGATGAACAGAAGAGATCCAGAGTTTAGATGGCAGAATATGTTCATAGGATAATTCATTGTGCAATACACAAGTCTTGGTTTATGAAAGTGTAGCATTTTTGGAACACATCCAAAACAAAAAAGGGGATTGTTTATATCAAAAGACATAACATGTGTTAAAATAGCACAAAGTCCATCCCTTAATAGAATTGGGAATCTGACAAATATTAATTTATTTGGGCAGACACTGTCCATCATGTCTACACTGTGTGAGCTCTAAGTTAGCCACAGAATGAAAAATATGGTGAAGATATAATGCCAAAAATGACTTGCAACAATAATTGCAACAAAAAAAGTTGACTGAGTTAAGATGGACACAAATGTGTACTACCTTTTCAAAATGTTCATTTGCAAAATTTTGCATTGGCATATCATCTGAAATCTTAAAAAGAAACATTGGTATTTGCAGCTGCATCATGTCAAATGTGAGCATGAATATTTCTGCAAAGCATTACAGGTAGGACACCATATACACTAAAGGTGAGTTACAAATAAGATGATGTTTAAAAACTTTACAATTTATAACCCAGGGATTCAACAACTCATTGCAGCTCTGACCAAAGCAGTTCATCAAATCGCTCTTCATTTCCCTGACTGAAATTCCAGCAATTTTGAGCTATGCAGAGCTATTGCGTGGCTCTGCTACAGCAGCTGACTCTGTCACAGCCACTACGACTTTATTACGCACCACTTTTATATTTTTGCTCTAGTTAAGCAGGGTTTTGTCATGGGCAACTGGTAGAAAGGCCCGAATACAGGGACACGACGGGCGGGATGAGTTTTCCACAAAGAACTTCAAAACCTCTTTAAACAGGTATTCAAAGGAAGTCAAAGTGTGACTTAACAGCAAGACGAGAACTGGCAGCAACAAGAGGATCTGGGTGAGAGTTGCAACTCTCGGTCGCAATATTCTACTTTCACAGTACTGTCAGTTTTCATCTAAAATACACTTAGATGTCTGTTTTTTTCTTTTCCATTTAATTGGTTCTGATCAGACATCGAAAATGTAAAAGTGGAGTCACCATCTAAGTGTGAAAATAAAATTGAAAAGAACAATTAAACTTATAATCAGCATTGCCAACCTTCCACTCCTGATCTTGCGTAAACAGTTATTAATTCAGGTGCAAGTATGAGCAAAAACAAATCAATAATGGAAATCAAATCAATCTCATGGTTCACCGGTGAGCAGACAACAAAACAAAGCAGTGTTTCTTTGGGTTCTATTGGTGGTATAAATGTTCAAATACATGGCTAGTAAAAAACACACTTAGAAGAGACAGGGGAGATAGACCATATGAAGTAGGTAAAATAATATAAAGGTGAAAAAAATCTGTATTTTACCAACTAGTGGCAGAAAGCTGTGTATCAATGGGAATAATGCTGTTCATTGTTTGGTGGCAGCAGTTCATGATACAGTTGTGCTCACAAGCTTACATACCCTGGCATGTTTTATTTTTTGTTAATTGACAGACAATATAAATGATTAAAAAAATTCTCACTCACGGTTAGTGGTGGCTTGAAGCCATTTTTGGTCAAACAACTGTGTTTGCTATTTTGAAATCATATTCACAGGAACGACCTGATCAAAAGTTTATATACCCCAGTATATTGCTCCCATTAACATCAATCACAGCTCAGAGTCTTTTGTGAACATTTTACATGAGGCTCTTGATTTTCTCTGATGGTAAAGCAGCACATTCTTCTTGACAAAAAGATTCCAGTTCCTGTAAGTTTCTGGGCTGTCAGAATGAACTGCATGTTTGAATTTTCCTGATTAATGATAGTGAGGTCAGGAGGCTTAGGTTGCCACTCCGGAACCTTCAGTTTGTTCTGAAGCAGCCAATGACAGGTTGACTTGGTCTTGTGTTTTGGATCATTGTCATGTTGGAGCGTCCAAGTACATCCCCTGTGCATTTTCTGGGCTGATGAAAGCAAATTTTCCTCCAGTATTTTCTGAAAACATGCTGCATTGATCCTGCCATCAGTTTCCTGTACCTTTGTAGTCACAAATCCCCAAAACGTCAGTGATTCACAACCGTGTTTCACAGTAGGAATGATGTAACTTTCATCATAGTTCTTGTTGACTCTTCTCCAAATGTGACATTTGTGGTTGTGGCCAAACTGTTACATTTTGGTTTCACCACTCCAAAATACTTTTTTTCCAGAAATTTTGAAACTCTTTGTGCTGTTTGGCGTATTGTAAGCTGCCTACTTTGTGGCATTAGTGTAGCAATAACCTTCTTCTGGCAACTCAACCATGCAACCCAATTTCCTGAAAGTGCCTCCTTTATGTTGCCTCTTGAAACAGTCACACCCATTTCTTTTTGACTTTTGCATTTCAGCTGAAGTTATTTGTGGGTTCTTCTTTGCATTGCCAGACTGTCAGTTGTTGCAGAAATGTATGTTAGTCTACCTGACAGCAGTTTGGTTTCAACAGAATCCTTCATTGTCCACTTTTTAGTTAGAATTTTAACACTGCTGATTGGATTTCTCAGTTCCTTGGATATCGTTTTATATCCGTTTCCTGTTTTGTACAGTTCAATTACTTTTTCACCCAAATACTTTGACAATTCTTTTGCTTTGACTCAGAAACCAAAGATGTCAGTGCAGCACTGCATGAAAGATGCAAAGGTTTGTCAGGAGCCCAGAAACTTACACACCTACTGTTCACATACACAGATTAGAAGCAAACATATCACAGGTGAGGTTGGCTACCCTTAGTAGCCAGCATACTACTGGTAGCGTCACAGCATACTACAATAATAATAATAATAATAATAATAAAACATCAAATGTGCTTTGGGATTTCTTTTTTATTACTTTGAAAGTACATTTTAATAAAAACAATATGAAAAGCCTGTTTTTATTTTAAGAAAAACTCACTGTAAAGCTCTGGAAACTACCAGATTCTAGTATGAGGCTATAACTTAGCATATATCATTCATTATACAAAATAAAAAGCAATTTCATGGGGAGATGGAAGATGAGTGAACAGGACGAAAGGCAGAGGTTGTAGCACTTACCTCAAATGGAGTGGTATATTAAAAGAATATAATCTAATTTATGGCTCATTATTTAATTTCGAAGCATACTCACATATTTGTACAGCACCTTCTATCTACATTTGGCAGACACGCTCCATTTGATTTCCTGGCTCTCTCGAAGCCCTTCCTGAAAGGGTCTGTCTGCTCTGATCGGTAAGCTGACGATCAAAAGCAGCAAAGAGCAAAAGGAAGCTGGTCATTCTTAGGTTGATGTATGCCACTGTAAAAGTATTATACATTGTGGTAAATACAGAGCATCCCAAAAATGGAAACAGGAGCTGTACTGTAGTAGGCTATTTGCCTTAAGTTATAAAATCCCCATATTTTCTGTTAGACAGTGCAACTTTACAGTAAAAGGGTATTTGTCCTTAAAACAAAAAAAAAAGAGGGAAAATGGTGATCAAAAGAAAACATAATGTGACATTTTCAAAGCACATACTCAATAGGCCTTAACATGAGAAAGCCCAGTGACATTTAGCATGAACTCACTGGAACATAAATATTCAGTAATCCATTCTGGTGTGAGGTTTTCTTGAAAACATCCGTGTTGTTATTAATTTTTTTATCTGAATGTTGCTAAATGTTTCATTTCAATGCAAAATATAGCTTCTAATTTAGTCTCATTTAGTTTAAAACATAAAAAAGCATGACAGTAAAACTGATGTTTCGGACAAAAGGAATCTTAGTTTTACTGAAAATGTATGTCATCCAGGATCCCATTACCTATAGTAAAAACATGATTGACCAGGTAAGTCTTTAGATATGATTGAATTTTAAAATCATTCATTTTTAAATCATAACTCATCAATTGCTTTTAGTATGCAACATCCTCAGGAAGCTTGCATTCATGTTGTTCCTGCGGAAACAAAATTTTAGTTTGACCTCTGAAAATGTCACAAATTGACATTTTATACTGTGCTGGTAATGGTTGATATTGACCAGTAAGAATTTGACATAAGCCCAGAATAGCTTGAAGTATCGACTTAGGAGAGCAAAACAAACACACACACACACACACAATTGTATGCATAATAGCTGGAAGTATGCATCTAACAAGCAGAGTAAATCACTTATTGTTCATATGTATATAATGTGCATTTATTCAACAAATGTCAAATTGTGCTTAATGAAAGTCTGAATGGTTTAGGTTGCTGGATTTGATGAAAGTACTCTATTACGCCTGGAGCAGTAAGATGATATTTTTATGCTTTTAATACATCATAAATTAAAAGCATAATTTGCTTTTCTTTTTTTTTTTTTAAGAAAAAAAGCAGAAACAAAACATTTCAATCAGCTTTTAGAGACTTTTTCTTAATCTATCTGCACCTGCATTCAGTGTAGGACATATTTGCTTACTGTATTGTGGTGCAGAAAGTGAATAATTTTTTTTCTGATAGGATCAGAGCAATAAAAGCAAAGTTTTACATTTTTTCCCTGTCAGCTTTTATCAAAAAATGACCTAAAATGACAATGGTGGTATGCATTAAGCATCTTACTCAAGGACAAATCCCAACAGGACGCATTGCTGTTTGTGCTCTGAGACTGAATTTGTAACCTTACAATAATGGGATGGTCTCACTAACCACTAATCTGTCAGCCACCTGTGAGAGAAGAAGAAAGATATATACACAGAGAAAGAGATAGACAAGAAATATGAGCGTGGTTAAAAAGAAAGGGAGAGATGAGTAGGGGAAATAGGAATAAAAATGGCAGAATAGATAATAATAGAGTAGGGACACAGAGGCGGTATTGAGACAAACAGAGTGTGAGTGATGGTGAAGAGAAACTAAATGAATACCAAATGGGGAGAGGGAGGCGGAGAGTGATTGAGATTACAGAAGGCAAGCTAGTGAAACAGGCAACAAGAGAGGAAGAGTCAAATTAAGACACAGACAGATGTGAAGAAATGGGAACTGGATGAGCTGAAAATAATATAAAATAGAGAGAGGCCGCATCTGTAACTTCTAAATGTATGTCAGCCATTGGTCAGGAAGGAGGAGCTCCAAAGAAACGAACCCTGATGCCCTTCGGTATCTCAATAACAAATTCAGATGTCCTTCGATTTCACTTCCTCTCTGTCTCACTTACTGCCAGCGCTGTCAGAAAATCTCATTAGTCAGTGTGGCAGCTCCGATGTGTGTTTGTCAGTGCGGCTGTGTAATATTTTGAAGGGAAACAGAAATAGAACAGTAGAGTAGTAGAGTGTGTGTGAGAAAGAATGCGGGATTATGTGCAATCTACGAATGAAAAAGGTTTGCATGAAATAATGTCAATAATGTGTGTAGGACCTGGACATTTGCATATTATTTGCACACGTTTTAGGGTACGTCTTGTTCAACATGTCGGGGCAGAGCTTATATCTGAGACAGTGTTTGGTTGCAAGTCACAAACTTTATTGCTGTCCTACGTTCTGTGGGTGAGTTTCCTGAACTAAGCTGATCTGAAAGCAAAGACCCAGCAAACATCTTTTTGAAGTTCCCAAAATAGTCAGTCATCACCAGAGGGATGGCCTGTCAATGACTGAGACATCAGCAATAACACAGAGAAAATGTTCATGTTCCTATTGCTTGAATAATAACAACAAAAACCAACTATTGTGTGGTTTGGCTATACATAATCATGGACACACAAAAGAAAAAACTAAGCATTTCTAAGTTTAATTTAGAATAATAAGCACCTTCAACTGATGCAAGCAAGTAAAATGAAATACACTGACTATTCAATCTGGACAGAAATATTCTGCACTAATTACAGATTCTCTAAAAGCACAACTTTGTCCCGTTTCTGTGGTTTTGAAAATAGTTTTAAAAAGTTACTATCTGAATCAGAATTTAGTTTAATTGAAATTCCAGGAAAGCACACTTTTAAATCAAGAAGGAAATTAAGTTCCAAAAAACTGACATTCAGCCAACATCATGGCCATGTTGTCATGCATTGAAGTTAAAAATCCAATTTACGTTAATAAAACCAATTAACCAGCTTTTTGTAATACATTACCTTGCAAGTATTCTGTGTATTTTATTATTTATTTTCAGTTTGCACATGGATGCTTTTGGCCTGGACATTGCCTTTTTACCCAATTCTGCTTGATTCTTATCTCCTTTCATCGCTCTATCTGGGTTTTCTCCCACTGAAGTGGATTTCTCCAGTAGAATTTCAACAGGGTCAGTCAAACAGAAGGAGAACTTGTGATTGATGACATTCATTTTCCTCCTCTGTTTTTCTGATTCTAGTAGCAGCATGTCAGCGTTGGACGTGAACGAAGCCCTTCGGCTCCACACTAATGTCTTTGAAGTGGAGAACGTTGTTTACAGCAATTTTCTTTAAGTTTCATAGCACTGAACTGGCGCATACGTCACACGCAAACGTTAGCGATTGGGTAAAGTTTCAAACTTCAACAGAGCCCACACTTCCAGCAAGCAATCGTTTCTCAACAGACGAGGGTCTAGACTCTCTGTATGAAGTGAAGAAAGTTGCTGGTTTTTACTGGGCCTGAGCCTTTTGATGTTTTTAATAAAAACATTTAATGGTATGTGTTAGACTTAGACTATGCTGCCATTTTTGAGAGTAGTTAAATTTTTGTAAAAATTTCAAGCACTTATTATAAACTGAGGCTCCTTTTTTGTTATTTAAGCATATGTTTTGGCAATAAAGTAGTGACATGTCTTGTATTTTACAATAAGGCTCCCTTTCATAGTTATGGGTATTTATAATGCAGTGAAAAAGTACAGTATTGTGTGCTAAAGAAATATGTTTACATATGCTCATTATGCTTTCAAGGTAGCACCTTAGTCTGACATGTGTAACATTTCAATTCTAGGTAAAATACATAGTTGAACAGATTTGGCTCATTATTTGTCAAGAAACTGGTTTTTACTCTAAGCCTTAATTAATGCACAACCTACATGTTATAGAAAAGTTTACTATGTCTAAGGGGAGCCTTATTATAAAGTTGCACTGAAAAAAACACCACAAATCATACATCCATCTTATTTACGCACAACCTTGCAGTGTTTGTGCAACTGTCAGATGTTTTTATTGCTATTATTATGTTATTAACTGTAAATGGCTCCTGGCTGGGATAAATAAAAGTGTACATAAGAATGCTGACATTTGTATTACTGAGAGCAGAAAACTGAGAAAAGAATAAAGCTGTTATTTTTGTACACAATCTATCGATGACTGAAAAAGTTAAACTCTTACTGGAAACACCTTCAGGCAACAGAGTAAAGTAAAATAAATTATAATAAGATATGCGGGTTCTGCAGGAGCAAAGATAGAATTGCTACACTAACTTGTTTATTTTTAATTCATTTTCGGTCAACATATTCTACTAAGTAAGTTTGAAAATTTAACAAGTTCTTTTTCCTCAGCTGACATTACTGCTGCCCAAAGCAGGTGTGGTTTAATGTGTCCTTAAATGACTAAAATCTCGTTTTCAACCAGGGCAATGTCCATTTTTCAACTTGTAGAAGAAATATGCTCTGACGCAGTAAGACAACCAGACTTATCATTAACATCGCCAGTGCTGTTAAACAGTTCACAAATCATCTTCAATTGCAATATCTTTTGCAAGTTCTTGCTTAGCAATGTTCTTTCTGCTTCCTCTGACTGGTACTAATAAGCAGATTTTTTCTAAACGCCAACTCCAAGCTGAGCCAGACTGGCCAGCTTGCAAAAGCCAGTCTCAGTTTTTAAACAGCTGGCCCTTTAATATCCCCAGGGGGTACTAATACGTCATGCAGCAAACACTGTGTTAAGCTTCATTTTTTTCAGAGTTCACAAACACTGCTTGTTATTTTTGTTTACAACACCCATTTATTGTCCATATATGCCTTTTCAGGTTCAAGGGAGGGTTGGTAACTTTCTCCAGCAGTCATTGAGCGAGAGGCAAGACACACATTGGACAGTTCGCCAGTGTAAGCTGGGCACCACAGACGACAAAAACATTCACTAATAACAAACCTTCTTACTGAACTATAAAAGTGGTATCAACTGTACCACAATGCAGTCCATTTTTTAATAAGCCAAGATTCGGTTTAGTTAAAATGATGATTTTATGTGGTCATCTAAAACGAGACAATCACTATCACAGCAGCTGTGCTTGTGATTAAATATCTAGACGTTTGAAAAAAAAAAAAAAAAAAAAAATCACACAAGACCTATTTGTAATCTAAATATTGAAACATTAAGCTTTGATGTATTTGAAAGAAGTACATAATTACACAGTACTCACAGGCTCTTAAATGGATCTACTCTGTCACAGTAGAAGAGCTGATTGTTTATTTAAGAGCATAATTATAACCAGGCTGATTGAGGATCATTTCAGCAGGAGGCCAGCTTTTGCTATTCTTTTGTTTGTGCCCTGATTGAATTTGTTGAATTTGCACATTGACCAAGGAACAACTCCTGCACACACCTGCGTTTTCTCACACGGTTTTCCTCCAGCGGAATCTTCTCTATGTAATGTCCAGAGTACTATTACATAAAGGCTTTTCAGCAGTTTAGTGTGGCTGTCACAGTGTGCACAACATTCGCAAGAACAACAGTTTAAGCACTAAGCTATGCTTTTGCAGTTTGTTGAGGGTTACATGCTTGCAGAGGAGAAGGAAAGACTGTTTTTTTTAAAATGTAAGATGAAAGGAAGAAAAAAAAGAAAAACAAGGGGAAACTTGGCAAAGTGGTTGAGCACAGCCAACCATACAAAGTAGACCCAATGCTTAAGTGCATAGTGTTCTTTCAGGTAATTGGGAGAAAATGGGCCAAGTCTATTTTGTAAAGCTCAAACACATTTGTGTAATACAGTTAGTGACAAAATCATAGTTTAAATTGTCAAATAATACAGTAACTTACAACAGTACTGATATTCCCTGAACTTTCCCATACTTGATCATATTACAAAACATTTGTGTTATTGTGGGGATTTTCCCCAACTTTTTTTCCCCCACTATGTAACAATCCTATGCTTACACATACAAAAATCTGAAGTAAAAAAAAAGTCTAATGTATTTTTTTTTTTTTTTTGGAAATATTACACTTTTTTTTTTAAATCTAACTTTTTACTCTCTTCCATGTAGTGATCAAATTTTAAGACTCAGCATCTTAGACTTGCTGTAATTCTGACAAGAGCCAAGTTCTCCGACATAAATGTTTCTTCCTTTGTAATACGCATCAATATGACTTACTCCTAAATGTTCTAAGATTTATTTTCCTCCACTTGATTTTTGAAACATTACAAATTCTAACATTTTCAAATTTTGATATTTTATGCAACCTTCAATTTAAGAACAAGGTTTAAAATTCCTCCCAAAAGATGTCAAAAGGTTATGACACAATCTCTCCCCACAGATGTCCTTCAAATATAAACACACTACCTATTCTCATAAATTGTGGAACATGTATTAAATTTTACTGAGTTTATTAACTGTTTATTATTTAATGACTACTTTTGCTTAGCATGGTCTTTTTCTGACACCAACCAAAATCCTGCTCTTTGGGATTCTTTTGCTTATGCCTGGCAGGTGCATCTTTATAACTTTTCTTCCAGCTCGCCCAGCCTGTATCCTCCACAGATGTCCAGACAAACTCAGCAACTTGATTTAACTTTGACCTCAAACTGTATAAAATAAATCATGTCTCCCATGTTCATATTATACCATATAATACTGTTTTTTTTTTTTTTATAAAGTGCTTTGGGTTTTGACCACCCAAAGCACTTTACACATCTTTAAACACCGATACGCAGATCGGTAGGCAATTTGGGGTTAAGCGCCTTGCCCAGAGGCACATCGACAT
The DNA here is from genome assembly GCA_903066815.1 of Brachyrhaphis roseni. NCBI lineage: Eukaryota > Metazoa > Chordata > Actinopteri > Cyprinodontiformes > Poeciliidae > Brachyrhaphis > Brachyrhaphis roseni. The sequence continues at coordinate 13,604 of CAEFZY010050868.1, forward strand.
GTGACAAGAGGAAGCTGGAATCGAACCTACAACCTTCCGATTGCAAGACGACTGCTCTTACCACTCCGCCACAGTCGCCTATTCATATTCCAAACCCATCTTATCACTCCCATACCAAATCTGGACATCTTTAATTTAGATGCCTCTTGTCCTTTCATCAGTGCCATCACATATCTCCCTATTGTCTTTAAAGCCCTCCCTCTCACTCTTGCTGATATCTTTCTACTCCAAATCAGTCTTGACATTTTTCTCCACCCACTCCACATTGCCTGAACTCTTTTCTTCACCTTCCACCCGCAAGCACTGTTGTTTTCAAAAGTTGACATCAAGTATTTAAACTCAACCACCTTTAGGACTCCATGCACATGTTTTTGTCATTTTCTAGTATCTTCTGTCACTGCATGCTTTCACCTCTCCAGGCTCCAAACTCTCCTTGCTCACAGCTCACAATGTCATCTGAGGAAACTAAGGTCCTCTTAGATTCTTGCCTGATCTAATTCAGCAGCCTGTCCATCTTCACTGCAGTCACTCCTATCACACACCTCACCTTGTCTCACTGTCCTCAAAGTCTGTATATGTCCCGCTCACTCCTACACGTTTGACCCTCCAACTCTTCATGCTGTAATAAAGATTAGATAAAGTAATACCCTTTCTCAAACTGACATGCTGTCCTCAGAAAACATTTCAGCAGCAAAAGCTTTCCTGGCTGTCTGATGCTGCAAAGCTTATTGCACAGCACAACAGAAAGAGGAACAGTTAGCAGCTGCCAATCCTGTTGGAGGCTCAGCAACCTCCATAGAGACACGGGGCTGTCCGTCAGATGGTGGAAATGTGGAAACACATCAGATAGCAAGGACAAGAAAGAGTCAGACAGGATCCTTTCCCCTGTGTTCAACCAGAATGGCTTTGCATTCCAAGACGGACCAGAGAGCAAAATACAAGTAATATTTTGCAATACAAGAAATTGAGGCAAGGTGGCTAGACTAAAGAAGCAAATGCAATTTGTTAATGGTGTAAAGTTTGTTTTCAGACAACGGATCTGACTGCCACTGTTGATGAGAGAATGTACAACTTTTAGTCATGTTTTCTTACTTTTAAGCCTAAGTTCTTTGCTTGGCTCAGAGAAAACAGATTCATTGGCTCCTGGTGGCATCATGATGGCAACCCAACAAATAAAATAATACTGGAATTGATGTCTCAATACTTATCTGAGTCATGTAACGTCCATTTGCACACATCAAGTGCCAGTCTGATACCTGATAGTGAAATCAATGTCATGTATATAAAGTACAGTACTGGATAAAACTCATGGGTATTATATGGTCATTAGCGCTGCAATTAAATGGCCATTAACTTACTCAAATAACCAGTAACCAGACCAAGGCCCACTTCGTGAGGTGATCCCAGTCAGCTTCCAAACAAACTCGCTACCAACAATCCAAACCAACTAATGGGAAGGTATCTCTTTTTGAACTTCACAAGCCAACAAAAAAATTTCGCTTTTGGGCCAGACCAAGTGTGTATTCCTGGTATGAGTACACACTTAGTATAGCAAGAACACAACTGAGTATTGGAGTGTGTGCAACTGTGATGGAAAAATGTGCCACCAGTTTAGAAGATGCACTCTGGTCTTTGCAGTATCCTTTCAAAAGTGTAGGAACTAAACAGGAAAGTTCCACACAATACTACAAATGTAAAGTACAAAAATTATACCAAAACTACCTAACTCGAAGACAAACACACACAACGATGAGGTCAGAGAGGATTTACATGACTTTTGAGCAAGAAAACTTTTGCTATTGCTGGAAAAGAAAATAGCAACCCAAAACATGGCCTGTTTGCTCTCTGTGCAGAAACACGAATTCTTCATAAAACCTAAGTTCACTGTTTGGCCCATGAGAGCAGTGGACAAGCAAATGCACTTCTTTCTCATGTCTGGACATCATTTTGACGATGCGCTCTGTCCGATCTCCATGTTTGCTTAACAGGCAGCACAAGACAACCCACTGCAACCTTGTGAGTTTGAAGCAGAGATGTACTGTTATTTCGAGCCTCTTGTCATCTGGAAGCAGCCAAAAATGTGTCACTGCCAGTCATACCCTCTTCATATGAGAAGTGGGCAAAAAACAAAATGGACAGTGCTGAGAGGTGTTTTCAGGAACGAGTGGCTGTTCATGAGTTTTGGAGGGTGTGGACCTAACCATGAGGAAGTTCAATGGAAGAAGCCCCTTGTACTGGAAAACTGCACTGAACATTGTAACCTTGTAGTAGTAGGATTTTAAAATATATAGTGAAAATGTATTATATGTAGTCATTTTTCAAGAAAAAATGATTTTACGAGTTTTGATTTATTTGTTTTAAAGTTATAGTCCCTGAAACACACAAGATGTTTTAACTCCATTTTACATGGCTGATTTAGCAGAGTAAATAAATAAAAAAACTATTTTTTTGGCTGCTTCTTTATTTGAAGAGAAAAAATCCAGACGATTAAAACCATGCCATAGTTTTTGGCACAACAAAACAAAGAAAACAAAAGATTTTGATTACATTTTTCATACTTTTTTCTTAACTTCAATTGCAGTTGGTAGTTTTTGATAGATGAGTGGATGGGAGTGGACAAATGAGGGGTGAGTCTTGACAAGGGGGTGCACAGCCATAAAAGTGGGAGAACCAGAGCAATCTGAAATAAAACTATTCTTTTATAATATAAAGTTGGGATCTGGGGTGCCACGATACATAATTAGATAATTATTTGAAAAGGAGGTAGGGAGAAGTATAAACTAGTTTACTTGTAGTAAGATTTAACAAACAACAATACTTACAAGCCACATCTTAGAACAAGGACTTCTATGCATGTTTTCACAAGAAGTTTTCTTGACTGCATTGACAGGACACTTGTGGTTTCATATTCTTCAAGAATCTGTGGCACTTTCTTCGTGAGTCCTGGTCAACTTGTCCTCTTCCCTAATAAAATGGGCCTGTGGAAGATACATAATAGTTATTGCTGCAGTATTTTCAATGTCAGCACAATAATTTGAAGTAATCCACAAATTATTAAGAAAAAGTTAATGAAGTTGGTGGTTAAGTTAATAAACTTTAAATGGTGATCAGAATGATTCCCTTTGTAAACTGGTTACTTATTAAACATTCAAGTCAGACTTGAAATGAACATGAGAGCAATACAAAACAAAATTTGTCCAACTCAACAGATATCTGGTTTTGATTTGTCTTCTCATGAGAAGCTTCAACAAGGGCCATCCAGTTGGCAGAGATAACATGGAATCTGTCAAAGTCCTTAGTTTCCACATTGGTGTTAACATCAATATATTCCATAAAGTCAGAGATATCGATTAATATCTTGTCCAGAAGCCAACCAGATTGCTGAATGTTCAATCAGATTCTTAGTACCTGAATCATGAATGATTTGTTTAGTGCATTTTTTTTTTTGGGGTCATCAAATGAGAAACTAGAGGATACACGAAATAATACAATTAGAACATTTTCATGTAGACAATAGAAAAAAACATCCTTAATATTCACTTTAGTTGACTTTTAATTTCAACACCATTACAAAAAATAAATTATATACCAGACAAACAAAATTTGGATAACATTATACAGATTTGTTTTCCTTCATACTCTTCTCTGATTATGATTCATCAGGATGCCCATTTGTGCTATCACCACAAAATAACTATTTTGCTTTTTGGGTAATAAGCCTGAGAGGCTAGTAAATCACACAGCCTTTTATCTTGGGTGTAGAAAACTTTGGGCCATTGTTTTGTAGCATGAAAAGTTGAAAGTGTGAAGTGCCTGCCTTTGTATAATACCTGCTGTATATTGCATGCCAGCAGGATCTGAAGTCCACAAAACACTTGCAGAAAGCTACTCAAAACCATTATGGGAGTGCACACTTAGAAATATTTAGGAACATAATGACTTCTGTTTGATTAATCTCAGAGTGATTCTAAAACCTAGTACTGAGCATCATATTCAATAAGGTACTCCTGTAAGGTGAAACTTATTTGTTGCTTTATGTTGTACATTTACTAGTATTTCAGTCTTTTATAAAGACTTCCACAAAACTGGGTAACAAAGCCTGTGTGGTATACATTGTCTGAAGTAATGATTGATATAGTAAAACTTCAAGCATAAATAATTTATGTTTTAACTCTACCACAAACTTTGGACATACGAGACAATTACAGAAAACCCAACACTAATAAAATTGTATTTTAGAACCCAAATGATAAATGATAGTTAGTTGGCTAACTTTGTCATTAAACCCAGCACAACTTTTGAGATCCCTACCCTGTCTTACTTTTTAAACTCACGATTTGACAAATTCCAAAAAGACAAACATGATACCATTGCATTAAATAGATGTAAAGTACATACTTACTGAACTGGTTAAATTTACTCCAGAGGAGGCAATCTCCATTTTTGGTTCCTTTGCAAACTTGGTCCATAAGCAGGAAAACCTTTTTCTATCTCCTTTTGTCAGTCTGCAAACATTTTTGTAGTGTTTCATCAATGGGAACTATAAATCATTATCAGATATATCACTGGAGAGTTGCATGGCTTTGTGGTGTTGTTTACCAGTGGCCTTGGTGACTAGAAGAGATTAGGGACCACAGAGACTGGAGCATATTTCAGACTCTGCTATTGTTGAAAAGAATAGAAATTCTTTTTATTGTTCCACAGAGGGGAATTTCTGGTGCAACAACGACAAAGTGACTAGCAATCAATTAGGTTCACACAAAATAACAATACAAACTGATTAAAAGCAGAGTAAATCATAAACAGGAATAGACAGAAATTAATAGGTACTTTCAAAAAACAAACACTAAAACCTACTTGGCCCTTGCTCTCATGTACAGTGTCTGCTTTCCCACCATCTCCATGAAATGTGAAACATAAAAAGGAAAAAGATAATTGAAAAGAAGTATCAAAAATCTGCTTCTACAATCAGGCTCCGGTCAGGATGCCTCTGGTCACTTCCCTTTAGGTGTGACCACACACCTGTGTGCGAGTCACATCCTGTGACCAGAGGAACAGGGTGTGACACCTGAAGGGTGTGCCTCTGGTCACAGGATCTTCACTTGGTGACAGGCCGGATAGTATCACAAGGAATAGAATGCCAAGGTGTCCCTCCTGGGCCCAATGGCTTCCTTGACCTAAAATTGCAAAGGAAGGGAAGGGTGGATTGGTGTGGCAGTAGCTCAGAGGTAAAGAACGCGACCCGTGTGAAGAGGCCTCGGTCCTCAATGCGGCTGTCATGTTTTCGAGTCCCGGCCCATTGACCTTTGTTGCAAGTCTTCCTCCTCTCTCACAACCTACTTTCCTGTCATTTCTCTTTCAAATAAAGGCCAGTAGTGCCAAAAAAATTCTTTAAGAAAGGGTAGGATGGATTCAACACATCCAAATCCTGATTCACTTATTGCCAGTGTAAATGTAAAATTACACTCCAAAAAGATACCCTTTAATATGCTAATTATGTATTTAACCTTAGAAGCTGTACCAAGTAAACATTCCCTTTAGAATTATTTATTGTTGTTGGAATAGCTTACCTCGGAACAAAAAGAGTACACCTCTGAGGTAGAAACCTTTCAGTGGAAAAGGGCACAGGTGGGCGCTACTATATTGCTTACAGTAAAGGTCACATGTTTATTATGTGAGCAGACAGTAAGTAATGGTCATCAGGGATCCCTTTTTAATTTCTTTTCACAAAGACGGTCAGAAGTGATAGAACATATTTGATCGCCTCCACTAAACAATGTCCCGATAAGAGTGATACAATAAACATTTACTGAGGGGGTTCTAAAGAGGAAACGGTCTGACTTCGACAGATTACTGATGCAGTAATTCTGCAAGAATTCATTGATCTCATTGGGAAGTTTCATCCAATAGACTTCAACAAAAGGCTGTAATAAAAAGGTCTAACTGGCTTGTGGGAACTTAATTTTCCCCATTCTATCTTGTAATGTTTCTCTAAGCTTTTCTTGTTCTTCCACCTTTTTGCCCACCTCTGTTCTTGTTAATCCACTATTTCATTGCTGCCACCTTCCTTTATCCCCTTGGTTCTCTCATCTTCCACTCCTTTTTTAATTTCTCTCTCAAACATCATGCTTTCTTCCCCATCTCTTGTCTCAATCGCCACCACTACATGTTGTACCTCCCGGTTCAGTATTTTAATTTAAGTGATGGGGTGTTTTCCAATGTCCAAACACTGACAGGGCATTTTAGATACATAATAGGCTAAACTAAACAAGCAAATGTAGCATGTTTTTTTTTTAATCACTTTGCCCTTTTTTCCCCTGTGCTTCATGCAGAAATTTAAGCTTACATGCAATATATGACAATGTGCAATAACTTATCATAGTGTTTGAAAATAAATAAGTTTCTTGCCTGGTGTAGCTTTAATAAGTACCACATGAATGCTTTTTGACAATATTACATAGCTTAAAAAAAGAAACATGAAACTAATCTTTGCATTGGAGGTACATAAATTAAATACCTTAAGATTTAAATGGGTTCTAGTATGAGGTACATGGCCCGGTGTAAAGCGCTAGCCTTTTAGGACAGCAAATTTACATCATTGTTTGTTTACCATTTCAGTAATTAAGCACCATCTCCTGGGTGTACCTAAATCTTGATGGGATCTACGTAGTACTTAATAGGGAACTCATGGGGCTTTTTTGGAAAGGACCGGAAAAAGGACAGCCTACTAAGTGTCAATTAAAGCAGAAAAACAGGTTGACAAGAAAGCCCACAAAAATGTCCAATATATAATGCAAAGAGGAAACAGGAAAAATGCTTGTAGAATAGTTGATAATGTCAGAAGTTTTTTTGGTATGAAATTTACTGCACATAGTGCTGTGCTGTATGCGAACACAACCCATCCTTTTTAAAAGCATTAAAGATGCTTTTCAAAAAGATTTAATTGCTTTAACTGGTATATTTTTAATATGTGAAAAGAGTAGTTACATGAATTAACTAGGAGTATCCATATCAACCTATGCCTGGTTTTCAATTTTTCTAGCAGGTTTGTTTGATTGCATCCTCACATGGTTTCATGTCTTGCTCACCTCATGTGCAGCTGCAAGTTTTATTATCACTTATTATGAATCTCACCATATTGTTCCGGATGTCTTGTCTGCACTTTGATCCTGCTCGAACATTAACTTTGAGACCACCTCAATATTTCTTTGCATCTTTCACGGACTCGGTTGGTAAATGTCAACTGGTCGAGTGTTGAAATAAACAACAAAGAAAATTATATTTTGAGAAATTCTGGTGATAAATGCAGGGTAGAAGGATTTTCAAAACAGCCAATTGGGCAGAAGAGAGGATCATTTGTTGAAGAAATTTTAAAAAAATGACATGACTGGGTAGGAAAAACAAAAAAGGCAGAAATGATGATAATTAAAGGTCACAAGCAGAATGAGGCAAAACCCATGAACACCTGAAGTGCCTGGGATTAGTTCAGAACATTTTGCAATAACAGCAGCGGCAAGAGGTCAGAAAGGTCTAAATGTCTAACAGTGGAATGGAAGAAATCAAAGCTGGATCTGAACCAAAATAGCTGGCACTTTAGTCTGGAATGAAAATGCTCTTTCAGGTGATGGTTGGTTGTGTTTTCCACTGCAGTCTAATGACCTGCAAAGATTAGGCAAAGTGGTCCAGTGATTTATGAAAAAAAGGAAACCTCTTATGGTAACTGTGACAGATGGGGCAAAGCAATAGTGCAAAACAGTAAATCTAAAGAGGATTAGTTTACAGGGTTTTTTGGGTGCACCTGTTTGTATTTGAGCTTTAAAACACAAGCAAAGAGAGCCATTATGCCACAATCAAAGTTGAGTATCTAACTAGCATTTCTACACCATAGCATGCCTTTAAGTGGAGAACTTTTCTTTCTATGTATCTGATACAATAGCAAACACAAACTAATCTTCAGCTGAGTCGGTATGCCACTATTTTGTTTATTTATTTTCATTTTTTTTGAAGTGGCATAAGTTTAGCAACTTTGCACATGTCGCACAAATGCAGTGCAGCTATAAAACATAAATAAATTCTAAACAAAGGCAGTAGAAAACACCCACTACCCTGAGACATGCTGCACGTTGTTTTGCCCGACTTCTTTGATGATTCCCAGTTGGGAAAGGTTTGCATCAGGTTGCAGTAGTTGGGAGGACAGTCAGCATGAAGATTTGGTACAGAAACCTGTTAGTGTGGGTGTCGGTAAAGATGGAAGTGTGCAAGGGTGTGAGAGAAAACAGGCTTGCCTGACCTTTGTAGCAGTCAAATATGTTTGGATTTTTAAAACTGCATTTGGATGTCATTGGGTAGTATGAACTGATTACCAATCTAAACACGTTTTGCTGGCCGCCTATATGAAAATAAAGGTTGAGACACCATCTATGCTGCAAACAGGTTGTTTTAAAACTATAATTAATAAAAAACACATAGCAGACTCACTTCAGATATGACATTATGAGCTGTATAAATTCATGTTTAGTTCCACATAAGGAGAATTTATGTTTAAACAAAATAATGTGAAGGCAGCTTTGAAATGTTCTATAATATAAACTTTTTCCTGATGTTGATAATTGACACAAACTGCTGAAAGAAACATCTGAAATACCGGATTATTAAAAAAGGTTGAAAACTGATGAGATAGCAGCTTCAACAGAGAGCGCCTTTGAAAAATGAATTAGTAGTTGTGGTTCCAGCTAATTATCTCTGCAAAAAAAAATTACATATATATTAATATTATTCATCATTTTCTAAAGCATGAATTGAAACCATAAAAATCAGTTACTTTGCACAGTTGATGGAATTGAGAGTTTAATTAGCAGCAAAAATCTATAACTATAACAATCAATGTTCTTCCTGGAAACCGATCTGAAAGCTGCCAGCTCTTTTACAGTCAAACAGCTAATGGTGTTGCTTTGAAATGTTTGCATGCTTACTTCTTTTCAATAGCTTGGCTTTCATCTTTCAATATTCCATTTTCAAACCACAGTCTAATGGTTTGCTCCTAATAATATTTCAAGAAACAACATGGTAAATAAAGTTTTAGTGTATTGCAGCAAATAGTAAAATTGGAAATATTTTTCATAAAATTGCGGCTCAGACAGGAAACCAGGTGGTGCTGCAAGTGTCCCATATACAGTCCTTGATCCAGCTGTCCTAGGTCAGCTTCCCGGCCCAAGGCCATTTACTGCATGTTCTTCCCTTCCTCTGCCCTTCTTCCTGTCGAGCCGCTAATGAATAAACACCACTAGTGCCAAGAAGAGGCATGAAATGTTCCACTGAGTTCTATTAAAGCTGCAATAACTTTTACAGAAACATACTATATTTGTTTAAATTGTCACCATATTGTGACAACATCGTATGAGACAGATAATGTACGAGCTCGTCCAGCTCCTCCCAGTGATAGGTGCTGGTGTCTGAAGAAATGCACCACTCTCCGGAAGACAACCAATCAGGAGCCAGGAAGAGGGTCTTAGTGCTGTCAATCACCCTCATGTACAGACTGCTCATTGTGGTAATGGCAGAGAAACAATTAACTAGCCTTATTTATTCATGGCAGGTTATGTTGTGCTGAACCAGCAACAGAGTAGCAGAGAGATAGGTAGATTGTTTGAGCAGCATATACATGAGTGATTGACAGCACAGCACCAAAACCGGACTCCTGGCTCAAATTGGTTCTATCTGACGGGATGATGTATTTCTGTAAATTGCAGCAGGATAATTAAGATGGCAAAGGAGCTCGATTTTTTTACACAGACTATCCATCTCCTACTGCCATAGTGTTTCAACAATTAAAACACTACATGTTTTAACCATTAACCATTTAAATCAATGGTTAATCATGCTGTATGTATGTCTTGTACATAGCTCTCTGGTTGGTCCATATCAACAATTGGAGATATTTGTCTTCTGCTGATGCTACTCTATATCAGGACAACTTTTCATACTATAGACTTCCGTCTTCAGTAATATTGCTGGTATCTCTGGCTCTGCGTCAGAAGTGTCTCTTTATGAACTAATGCTATTCAGTTTGTAAAGAGAGATTAGTATAATATTAAGTGAAAGGTAAACCTTTTTTAGTGTATTAAACATATTTATGAATGTGTCCTTTTGTATCTTGATGTTTAGCAAAGAGAATGATTGTAATCATTTTGCATTTAAGGAGTGCAGACAATGGTAAGAAGCGTCGTGAAGAAGCATCTACCTTAACCGAGACAGAGAGGACAAATGGAGGAGACCGGATCACTGAAGGGAGAAAAGGAGATTGAGCATTTTAGAAAGAATGACAAATCATTAAATTCATACCTTGGCCCGGGGGGCAATTCCAAATTACGCGAGTCAAGGTGAAATTGTAATTGGGGACGATACAAAATTCAATTATCTCTGTTAGTTCACTTTATTATCTTGGATCCGCTTCTCTAATGGCATGGTTACATAATTCCCGGGTGCACTGGATGCCTCTTCTGGTGTTTTATCAGCTTCTCTCTTCCGTTTGTGTGCGTTGAAGTCTTCTCACACGCTAAAGAGAAAGGGAAGAGGACATGTCGTAGGTCAGTGAAACTTGAGACTCTTCTCGTACTACTCAAGATGAAATGTCTTGCTTAATATTAAAGGTCAACAGTAGACTGGTGCAAAACTGTAGTAACAGTAGCTCAAATAATTGCAAAATACAGAAAAAATATATGGAACACAAATTTCAAACCTTGAAGCAGACAGACGACAGGAAAAGATCTTACAGTATGCCGCTAGCTGAAAGCAAGAAACTGAAAAATGTGCACAGATTGGAAGAACGATGAGCCTCGATTTTCACTGCAAGACGCAGCTGGTAGGATCACAATTTGGTGTAATAACTTAAAGGCAGGGCAGTAGAAAACAAAAATATTAAGTTTAGCATCACAAAATCATTGCATTGTGAAATGTTTAAAGATCAAAAATTTCCCCAAGGTAGCACATAATCCTTTTTCCTTTTTGTAGTTGTTGCTGGCTCCATTCATATCTGTATTTTCATTTACTATATGCAAATCAAAAACATAATTTAAAAAATCATCTTGATCCCACTCTTATTCAGATGAATAATTAATTTTAAGTGGAGAATTAGTGACACAAGGGGGGAAATTGGGAAACACTGCTTGGAAGGGAAGCAGAGACCACCGATTATTGAGCAGTGCCTCTTGGAAAAACTTTAACAACACCAGCTGGAGACCACAGCTTGAGCTTACCCAGTTTGAAGAAATTTGTTTTATTATTCGACCTCTATTTTGTCTTCATTGAAGTCCAACCTTTTCTCCCTTGCACGACTATATGCTCACCAACATACAAAGTCACATCTTATAAATATACATTATTGTCATAAGACAAGATCTTAATTGCCTTCCTCTAATGAACTTATTGTTGTAAAATGAGAGAGGCACTGTCCAATTATGAGGGAAGGTACGTATTTATTGATTTTGCCATTCATCAGTTGTTGAGGTCGTTACCAGCATGGCAGCTGTGATGATAATCCTGATCATAAATGGATAATTCAAGCAGTGTCATGAAGTGCAGGGGGAAAAAATTTAATTAAAAAAAAAGCATTAAGGTGAGGTGCAATCAAAATTAAGACTTAAGTGCAAAACTAAACTATTAAATAAATTTATTATTTTTAAAACATCAGATAGATTTTAATTTCACAAGTTAAAATAATGAAGAGGAGTAATTTAAAAATAGGTTGCAAATAAAAGACTCATGAAAATAATATATATTTGCTATATAAACATAATTAAGCAATGACTGGTGTTATTTTCATGTACATGGAAGCGACTGTATTAAGGAGAATGATTTTGACAAAATATTAATATCAGTCTCTGATTAGTTGTGTTTCCGATCAACTTCACTCACCAAACACCAATTGAAAACTAATTACCGGATATGAGGAAAATAATGAAATATTTTTGCGTGTCTGGATTGTCTCTATCAAGTGCTGGAGTTCTCTCGGGTCCTTCATTAAGATGCACCAGAGCAATTAATGAGCTCATTAGATTTAGTAATCATCTAATCAGCGCGTGGATAATATGTCTGACTTGGAATAGAAATTAGAACTCATCAAACAAACAAATCAACAGTTGAGGTCATTAGGAGGATGTTGATGAGGACGGCTGGAACATCTTCTACAACCTTGTATTCCCTTTTCAAACCAGAAGGAGTAATTTGACATCTGAACATAGATAAACAAACAGAAAGTGGCTTGTGCTTAAAAGATAACTGCTATGATTATTAATAAGAAATTAAGTTTCAAAGAATTTTAGCTCCACATTCTTTCGACATTAAGAATCATTGATTAGATTGTCATTATTGGACAACAGAAATACAAGATGAAAGCATCATGCACACTATAATCCAACATTTCTCCCTTCTGCTACATCCAAATAGTCATTGATGAGGAATTCACAAACAATCAAAAAAGGGAGCCATTATGTACCCCAGCTTTGTTGCGTTCAAAAACACAAATAAGGCACCAGCCAATCAGATGACACTAGCTCTCTGCTTTCGTTGATGATGACGACTTGTAATAACCAAGATAAGCGAAATAATGCCTTTGAATGCACAGCATGTGCGCCAACATAAGACCACAACTATCGCTGGTGCCACTCTTGTCTGAAAGAGTGACGCCTGGCTACATTTTGCACCAGCTCAACCGAATGATGACAATGAGCCAGGCCGTTGTCACACAAACAGCGGTCCACACAGTCACCAGATCTAACTCCAACAGAGCACCTGTGAAATTTGGTGGAACAGGACATTCACATCATAGATGTGGCATTCCTTATTCTGAAGCAACTACGCTATTCCGCCACGTTGATATAGCTCAAAATCTCTGCAGCATGCTTTGAAACCTTCCTGAGTATATGCCACCAACTTTGTAGGTAGTTCTAAAGGCAAAAAGATGTCCGAGTCAGTACTAGCAAGGTGAACCATATAAAGTTGGTGGTGGTGAGTGCATAATTCAACTAATTCAACACAAAGTAGCTAAAACAAGACTGAAGCAGTAACATTAGGGAGAGCACTGATTGTAGAGTTATGATGAAATTCTTAAAAAAACAGCAGAAGATGCACCAATGTACCATAAAAGACAAATCAAGTGATATATTCATTTGATAATGACACTGCAAATTAATCAAAATGGCAGTTTAAATATTCAGGAATTAGCACAGTAGCTAAATGTCATCCTTTAATGATGGTAATAGTAATAAAAAACAAAAAAATCATCCCATTAAACCCAATAGTGGTATGCATAAACTCCACTGTTAGGCTCTACTTCACTTAAATGACAGAGTTGAAGTTAGTCTTCAAAGTTCTCCAAACTTTGTGCAGATCTAATATGGGGAGGTGATGAGTAAGAGCAGTAACTGTACAAGCACCATGACTGAGTTACATCCAAGTCTGGATCTTAGAACATCCACATTTGACAGAAAGTCGATCGTCTCATCAATAGAGCTGAGAGCAAGGCTGAGAGATATTTCCAAGTCAAGATGTGGGATGCTGATGGATTACAACTAAAGGAGACTAAAACCTCAAATTAAATGCAAACATATGAAATCAGGTTGCCATCTTTTTATTTTTTTTAAATTGCACACTAGCAGATTTGTTTGATGTTCAATTTAACTTTACAGAATATAAATCCCATTAAATGCAAAAAAAAATATTTTTAAATGTTTAAAACTTGGCAATGTTGTCTTGGTCTGTCACCTTTCTTTTCACATGATGCGCAAAATGCTCTGAATGGTCCTTGTTTTTTTGTCTTCTCAACAACTGACAGGCTGCTCAGTTTGTGTTAGTTTTTCTGCTGGCATCTGGGCATATTTTCAACTAAGAAAAAAGTCTCCTTTTCAAAATTTTTTAATAATGTAGCTGAGGCCAGAAAGCAATGTTCAAAAAAATGTGACAAGATGAAGTGGGTGAAACTCTTTTAGTTTCGCCTCCAACAGAAATCGGCGGATGAAATTCTTAGGTCAACTCCTTAAGAAATCCAGTCATTATGTATATTACATTCACATTGATATGAAGTTACATGTATTCTACTTCTTCCGGTTTGCTTAATTTAAAATAAACCCATTTCTGAATTAGGTGTATTTTAAACCTAAGTAGATCTGCTTTTCTAATATGTCAAAAAGTAGATCTACTTTTGTGCCTTGAACCTCATCTAGGATTTTGGATCCTCCTACCTTCTACCAGTCTTCATGCCAACCATTCACTTAACTTTTGCCCAAGGTGCCAACTATTAGGAGTGGGGGGATTTGTTAGGTCATTTACCTGAGATGCAGCCCAATCCCAAATTTAATTTCAAGCCAGTTCCAAAAGACTTCTGAAATGACCTTCCACATCCTATTCACTGAGATGCAGTTGTTGATTGTAAAATATCGATTAACTTTTAAAAATGCAGCAGATAATGAGTTCTCAAAGCATCAAACTGTATGAATAAGTACAACCTTAATTTAAAAAATATTCATGAAGTTTATGTACTCTGGAAAAAATGCTGCTGCTGTTCGTATTATTTCTCCTGCACTGAGCAAGCAAGTCAATGGAGGAGATGCCACATTAGAAGTGAGGTGAAGCAGAAGAAGTTTGCTTCGATGGAGGTAGGAGGAAAAAAGGGTATAAACAAATGTCAACTGTACAAGAAGGACTCCCTGGGACTAGCAGAAGTGTCATGATTAGCTCAAGCGTGGCAAGTGAGCAGCCTGATGCAATCTCCAGTGCCAAGGGAGCAGGAGCACCTTGCCAAAACACTTTCACAAGTGCAGAGTTAGTCAAACAGAAAGGATAGGAAAACAGGGAACAAAAAAAGCTAAAAATGGACCAATGATTAATAGGAAGGTAAGTGTATTAATAACAATAGTGTCCAATATCAACTTTTCCTTATGAAGCTCCATAAAGCCATTTTAACTACTAACTGCTTTGTTGCATGATCTCTGAACTAAATTAATAGAAACAAGATGAGTTTTTTTAGGTCTTCAATCTTCTTATTTTGTATACTTCACAGCATGGTGTGTACTCACGATACAGCAAGAACAAAAAAAATACATATACCAATCGCTGCCATAGCCACAGGTGTATAAAATCCAGTACCCACACATGAAGACTGATTCAATAGCATTTGTGAAAGAATGAGTCAGGAGTTCAGTGAATTCAAGCAAAGTCAGATGTCACCTATGGAAATTTTCTTGCTTTTAAATAATTCACAGTCAACGATTATTACAATATGTGGATGCGATCAGAAACAGCAACTCAGAGAGAGTGCAAAGAGGCCACCAACGTTCACCAGAGTCTGCATGTGGGCTTCATGTTGGCTCAAGAGCAGTGCATAAAAAACTTTGTGTAATGGATTTCCAGTCTTAAATCACCAACTGTAACGCAGAGTTGGAAGCAGTGTTGTAAATGAAGCCACTGCCTGAATCTAGAGCAGTTCTCAAGAGTGACGCATTATTTCTCACTGTATGGCAACCCACTGGATAAGTCAGTTTGGTATATATTTGCCAGGAAAGCGACCTTTGCTTCCTGGTATTGTGTCAAGCGAAGATTTTGGAGCGTAGGGAGGATTATGGTGTGAGACTATTTTTCCAAGAGTTGTACTCTGCCCCTTAGTTTTAGTTAGATGATCTCCGAATACATCAGCATGCCAATACCTTTAGCATACTCCTGACTCTCTGGGGCAGTTTGGACAGTTTAAATGTTTCTGAAATTTTTTAAATTGCATATGAACACACATTAAGTGAAGATCTGGTTTAAATATTATCTATCAGACAGTTGCAACTGTGTAGCACTCCTAAAATGTGAAAAGAAACTCCCACCCTAAAACAACAGTTTAAATTTAACATCCCATTATGCAGTATACAAACTAAGAAAAAAATCAAAAGTAATATTTTCTTTCAAGCTTGTGTGTACATGATTATGTGACATTTGAGGCTGTTCTTTCATTTTGTTGTATTGACAGTCAAAACTACAAACCCCCATTTAAGCCTGTGGAAATAGTCATAGCTTGACAGGCCTGTCACTGCAGCAATACTACAATTACTGTTCCCCAGAAAGATAATTAAAGTGGCTTGCAGGCAGATGTGTTTAAATGAGCTAGTCCAACAGAACTTTAATCAGACAGCAAAATCACAAACCACATGAATAAAGTTTGTAAAATTATTACAGATAGGGATATTGCAGAAGTGAGATCTGGATATTTTACTGAGGCTTGCAAATGCATTTATACCACTGAAACACATATTTTTTCATGTTGCAACCACAAACTGTCATGTATTTTGGGGGGTTCTTTATGTGATATATGAACGAAGTGTCCACACTTTAGTTGTGAACTAAAACAAAACTACTAATCAGGTGACTTCTGCCTGCAGAAGAAAACAAATTAGCAAGTAGTGACTACTTGTGTATAATTTAATCTCTGTGAAGGGCTCAGATGTTTCCTATCCAAAATCTAGAGTATCTCATCATCTGAAAATGATAAACATATGGCAGAAATGCAAATCTACAAAGACATGGCTGTCCACCTAAATCGACAGACCCAGAAAGAAGAGGATTACTCAGATATGTGCCCTATGGTAGCTCTGACGGGTCTGCAAAGATCCACAGCTCAGGTGGTAGAATGCTGGCCTTTGAAGAAGAAAAGCCATTAGAAGTTTAATTTGGATTTTGCTATGCAGGAGAGATGGCAAACAAATGGAAGAATGTGCTCTGCTCAGAAGAGAGTAAAACCTATTCTTCTGATCCACATGAAATATTCAGTGTAAAACTAACACTGGATGTCACTACCAACAAACATATTGGCACTGTACAATGATTTATAAACCAGTGATAATTTTCATGTGAAATTGTAATTTTACATGAAAATAAAAATGTTAATACCTTTAATCTATTTATTCTGTTTTTAACCAAGACACATTTTTACTCCACTTTTAGCCAAGATATCCTTATAATACTCGCAGCTGTGCTGTTTTTAACATACACCTGTTTAACAGCTCACAGATTGAATGGGACTAATATGCTGGGGGACTTAGCCTTAGCTTTCAACATTTGCAACATACATCTTTAGAACCAGTTAGCACATGTTGCTCATTGCCAACAGTATAATAACAATTACTCAATGTCAGGATACAAATGAAGCTTGTTTAACTAAAAAGTAACTTGATGACAGTAAAAAACAAAATCAAAATGGCGCCCGCGGCATCACCCTTGACTTCAGCATTTTCAGTTTTTTCACATAGTTCAAAACCTAACAAAATACATTGTTTACCAGCAGAGTTATGCATCCACATTTAGCTGTGTTGCTCATAAGAGCTTTGCAATCCCTTTCATTATGTTTTTATCCAAAACTAACCTTTAAAACACAAGGAAATGATGAGGAAGACAACTGCTGCAGTTTTTCAGTGCTGATTTCTGCCATATTGGAGAGGCCTATATGATCTTGCTTTCCTGTCTCACAGAACAATGTGCCGCCTCTTCTGGCATGGAGGTGTAACTACAACTAAAACATAGTCATCCCCAAAGTGACGTTTTCTCTAATTTACCAATACAAATATTTATCTGATTATATACATTAGTGCTTCACATAAAAAAATTTGAAAAGCTTAAAGGGCACGAATATACAGAAAGAAACTAATAAATGTCCTGGCTATAATATAATACTGTCAACACCACAGAAGCATGAATAAAACTAAGCATCAATAATAGAACATCATCAAAAATAAAAATATATATATAATGTCTGACTTTTACCCATTTGCTAAGTATTCCTGAGTGCTGGGTATATATGAACTCAATCCATGCAGACTTGTGTATTTATCAACCATCAGTACAGCGCATGATGCAAGAAAAAGTTATCCCCAAGGCAAATGGGAAGTAAATGATGTTTGGCAAATCCGAAATTATGCTTTCCTCTTGATGTGAATTGGTAAGTTTGAGGGAGTTTGTTTACTTGAGGACGAGAGAAACGAGGAGAGAGAGTTTGTTTGAATATAGGAAATGATCACGGCAGAGAATATGTGTCTGCCTGCTTTTCGGAGCTTTGCCCTCTGAGAAATTTGGAAGCAAAAGCAGCATAATGACATAAATTAAAGAGTTTTTCACCCACTAACCAGAATGATAAAGGAAGTACATGCCAACAGAAATAAAAATAAGCAGGCACACTTACAGACTAACAGAGGTGTGAAAAAGTGTTTTCCCCCTTTCTGATTTCCTTTATTTTTGCATGTTTGTTAGTGGAAGACAATACATGCAAACACAAAATACTGTCTTTTATTGAAGGTCTATTATGACCTTAAAAAATAAATTCTTGCTTGAAAACGCTCCAGCAATGCTGCAAAGATGAGTTGGTCAAAATTTCTCCACAGCTGTATAGAAGATCATTGTAAGTTATTGCAAACACTTGATTGCAGTTGCTGCTGCTAAGGGCGGCCCAAGCACTTACTAGGTTTAGAGGGCAGTAACTTTTTCACACAGAGCCACGTAGGTTTGCATTTCTTTCTCCCTTGATAGTAAACATCTTCATTTAAAATTTGATTTTATTGTTTATTTGTGTCATTTATGACTAATATTTAAATTAGTTTAATGTTCTTTAACACTGAAGTGTGATAAACATCCAAAAAAAAAAAAAAAGGGAAATCAGGAAGGCGGCAAATATGTTTTCACGCCACTCTAAATGCCACAGCTAAAACCCCCAATGTCCTCAGTAGCTGATTCTTATAAATACTGTTTTACAGACTATTTTAACAGAAGCGGCCTGTACAATCAGGTGCACTAAGTGTCTGCTTCTGCATCTACATCCGGCATTTATTTGTCGATATAATATTGGTCTTGTCAAAGTATTTCCATACTTTCACAATAGGAGCAGTAATTTTCTGTGACAGTTCTGTTTGTGAGCAACAGCTTTTGAAGCAATTCAGAGATGCACAGAGGGGTGTTGCTGCTAATGGAGCTGAGGGGCTTTTCAGAGGTAATGTTGAATGTTTGATTTGATGCTGAAAGCCAGCAGCAGGCTCTCATGAGGAAAAGGGTCCACTCTTTATCCGTGAAGATAGACATGAATTGTCCCATTTTTTCTTGAGATACAGTCTAATGCTCAATGTGTTTTTTAGTGGATCATTTATTTTGTTTCTTCTCTATGTTTGTCTGTGTTAAAGCTGCAAACATAAAATATAATATAGGTTTCAAAAGTTGTAATAGCTGCAACAAACACTAAGCTAGCTCCTCTTTACTCTGATACCTTGAAATAAAATCTAGTGGAATCAATCTTTCAAAAGTCACAAATACAAAAGACTCTCTAGTGTATACGGTAATGTCAGCACACATCCAGCTGTTCCTAAGAGGTTTGCTGCAGAACATCAGTGGAAAAAAGAGCATCAGGAAGGCTAAGAAACAAAGTACAGGTAAGGCTGCAGAAAACATAGAAGCACAGTTAGGTTACACAACATGTGTTGTTTATTACAGACCACTGAACAGTGGTTCAATACATCATCTGAAAACTGAGAGTATATCACATCTACAAACCTACCAAGACCTTGCTTTCCACCAAACTGACAGAATAAAAAGAACATTAATCAGAAAAGCAGCCAAGAGGCCAATAGATAACACCGGGTGTACTTCAGAGATCCACAGCTAAAGCTGAAGAATCTGTTGACAGGGAAACAATTAATTGTGGACTCTAGAAAATCTGCTTCTAGGAAGAGTGGGAAGATAAATGCAAGGAAAATTCTGGAAGAAAACCTAAAGGCAAACCTGGAGGCTAAAAAACAGTTGGAAGTGGGGGTAGAGGTTCACGTTCCAGCAGGACGACGAACCTAAAGGCGACCCTGTTTGTTCATAAAAGTCTTTGTGCAGCCCCTTTGGAAAACACTTGAGGCTCCGACTGTACAATCTACAATTCAGATTTCCGGAAACACAGTCTATGAAACCAATTAGGAGGCTGAAATAGCATCAGCTCCAAACAGCTTACAGAAATTCCCTCCAGTCTGAAAAATTGGAATTTATTTTTGTCATGACTATTATTGGATTATTGCAGTTTTGTTCTGTAGGTAGGATCCTCACTCAAACTGAAGGAGTTTACGAATGTGTCATGATCCGTGTTTTTCTGTGTTTATTTTCGAGTTCTCTGTGTTTTTCTGTGTGTTTAGTTCAAGTTCTGTGTC
>CAEFZY010050882.1:0-15208 GCA_903066815.1 Brachyrhaphis roseni
ACAATCTAAATTATAATAGAACTGACCGACAAGAAATTTATCTCCATAAAATTTGGTTTAAAAAAAAATGCAAAAAGTGTAGGGGGTGGGGTGGTGGGGGGGGGGGGGGGGGGGGGGGCGGAAAGGGCCAGTGTTATGAGTATTTCTGTATCCAAAACAGAAACACACATGTACACGCGTTACGCAGCAGGACAACGATTTGACCCACATGCGCCAAACGCAGGTAGCACACAAATAAATTGTGTCTAAATTCAAAATTGAGCACACACGGTGTTTTCTCTTTGCATTCGTGTGAAATTGCGCCCTAAATCACTCCAGCTCTAAAGATAAGTGTGTGGGACGCAACGGGCTCCCCTAAATGCCGCCACCCACTCCTGTCCGTGCACACAAAGCCTGCGCGCAATTCCAAAATAGCCATCAGTCTCTTCTCTTAGCAACTCGCTACTGGTCCATTCGCAGACATGCAAGACTTGGGAAAAGAAAAAAAAACAACAAAACAAAACAAAACAAAAAAAAAATAGAATTTAAACATAAAAGCCAGGTGGGGAAGCCAGCTTTACCACATACTCACCGATGGCTCTTAGAGAGGAAATGGTCGCAGCTTGTGTGACCAGATTCCTTTTTTTCTTGTTCTTAAAAAAAAAAATCCCTCCAGCGACAAACAGACTACCAGTGCGAGCAGAAACCGGTTCTAATCTGAGTGACCACTGTTTCTCGGCGCTTCCTGGCTGCATTTGATCCGGGGGAGAGTTAGAAGCCTTAAATGTGTTGTGAGGGCACCGAGCTGTCAGACCTTTTGGCGAGTAAGATTGATCGCGCACAGGCTTCCAGGACTCTTTGTTTGGTATATAAGCAACAAACTGAGAGAGAGGCCTTCCACTTCTTCTCCTTCTCTACTTCCCCTCTTCTTGCTCAATAAGCCACATACAGATATATATTTTGTGGACGAAAATACCCCATGTACTGCCAGACGAATAAAAAAGGAAAGGAAAAACTTCCTGAATGTGGCTTTTACAGATTCTTCTAGAAGAGCCATATGAAACTGAGCACGAACAAGGGAAGAGAGCAGCTCAATAGCATTCCCATCAGCATAATAACGCCGGCAAATAGATTTCGTTGTAAAAGGTCAATTGTAACAGTGTTTATGCTTGCTCCATGACCATTTCAGGTAGGAAGGATAATAGAAATACATTGGGAAGCTCATCTCCCCCCTCCCACATCCCCCAAGCAAGTGTGGCAATGGCCGTCCAATAAATCTTTGCTTTATGCAGCCTTGTGGCTTTGCGCTCCTGACATGAAAACAAGACTATTTCCAACGCTGCTTTTAAAGGAATGCAGTAATCGTGGCTGCTTTGAGTCATCAAAAGAGATCCTGTGTTTCATCACGGGTTTATGAGCTCGACGTTTTAGTGGAATGAACGAAAATGTGCCTTAATGCTACTGTTCCATGACTCCAAACACTAGACCCATATAAACGTCTTTTAAAGGTCTATTTAAGGCTTGTCCGTTCTTGTTTTGGTTCAGCGCCTGAAATACGCCAAAAATCGAAGTTATTTTTAAGGAATCGGTTCCGTCCAGATTTTTTTTAGAAACAAATGTTTTGAAATTTAGGCTAGGTTACCCCATTTGATCACCACCAATCACATTTCAACCTGATTTAATTAAGCAGCTCTGTCCATCTTTCACTTTTCAAAACATTGTCTTATTCTTGAGATAATTTCTTTGTCTATTCAACAAAATAATAATAATAATAATAATAATAATAATAATAATAATAATAATAATAATAATAATAATAATAATAATAATAATAATTGGTAATCAAAACCCTTCTAAACGTAACAGACGTCTTTTAACGTCTGACTTTTCAGCTGCATTTTTAGGCTGTTTAGATGGTAAACCATGGCATCTGCTATGTATTTGTCCACGGGTTTGACCATTTATAACCCAGAACCTTTCACTTCTCGACCACATTTCTACACATTCTCGATTTTAGCCATTCAACCACGTTTTCAATATAGTTTTGATTCTAAGTGACCTTGTACAGGACTGTCTGGAAATGGAAGGCAGATACTGTATGTATTTTATTTTCCTGTTTAGTGGTAATGTGCTCGGCGGAAAGGGTTGACTGTATTGACACAAGTGGACGACAAAAGATTCGCCTTTTTTTTAAACCCCACTTGGTCATTGTCTAAGAAAATAATCAGAAGTCAACAGAGCTCAGCAGACGTCTTTGAGTTGGGCGGTCTTTTCGTATTTCGTCTTGTTTAGACGGAAGGACAACACGACCTGATGTCCAATAAACGAAGTTTTGCTCCGGAAAAAAAGTTGACTATTTGAACTAAATTTGGGTTATGGATCTGTCTTTGTTTCAAACAATGGTGACCGATTGAGAAAAGTGAACGATTGAGAAAAGTGAACGTCTTGTCAGGTGAGGGCCATGCTTTGCCCCTCACCTGAACCAGTTTAAGTCAACCACATTCTCACTTTGCTCAATTACAATTCAACGAAAGTTTGCTTAGTGGAATAATTTGGACTTTTCCTCATTTGCAAAAAAAAAAAAAAGAAAAAAAAAGTTGATAAAGTTTAGATGTTCTCATAATAAATGGCCATATTTGTCATTTTTGTCAAATCATAGGGATTTTGATGTGGTTAGTTTTACAGCTTTTATTAATGCTTAACAACTTACGTGCGTTCTGATTACAAAACTCCTAAGTTTTGAAGTTTATTTTTCACCCCCAGAGCTTAAATATGAAGAGGTACTAGCGTGAAATGTGTGTCTGTGTCTCTCTGTGTGTGTGTGCTTTGTGATGTATGTGTGTGTGTGTGTGTGTGGTGGGGGCGTTCTCGACTGACATCCTCAAACAATACGAGAAAGAGGAGTGCACGAATCCGCGCACCCTGAGCTGGTCTCCTTCCCTGTAATAGAGAGCGTCAGGCGCTTCTTAAAAAACACATTTTGTGGCTTAGTGGACTGGACTGGAGGAGCGAGGCGAGGACGAGCTGAACGGACAGAGATGTAAATAAAAACAGTCGTGCATGGCCCAGCTGAGCGAGGACTTTTTTTTTTTTTTTTCTTTTTTTTTTCTTCCCCTTTTGGATCAATCAGGCAGAGAGAGGCTTCTTTTGATTAAGCCCCAAATTGTCATTGGGCAGAGGTAATCATGTGACAGGCAATTCGGTCCAATTTCAACCTTGTCTCCATGAATTCTATAGTTTAATGGTAGCTCGGTCCCCATACGGCCGTAATCACTGAAATAGAAAAAAAAAAAAAAAAAACACATCAGGGGATTTTTTTTTTAAATATATATTTCTTTTTTTTATTATTTTCTTCATCGTCCTCACTGAGCCGCAACGTTTATAAAAATACGGCGCTGCAAACTTTCCTCGGCTCTCAGGGAGCGGAGATGAATTACGAATTCGAGCGAGAGAGCGGTTTTATCAATAGTCAGCCGTCGCTTGCTGAGTGCCTGACATCTTTCCCCCCTGTCGCTGATTCATTTCAAAGTTCATCAATCAAGAGCTCGACGCTTTCACGCCCGACACTGATTCCTCCTCCCTTCGAACAGACCATCCCCAGCCTGAACCCGGGCAGCCATCCGCGGCACGGTCGGCCCAGACACAGCCCCGATGGCTGCAGCCCGCTGCCTACCGCCTCCTTACCCCCGGAGTACCCGTGGATGCGGGAGAAGAAAGCCTCCAAGAGGAGCCATCAATTGCCGAACTCCACCACCGCTGCTACCGCCGCCGCCGCCGCCATCTCCAACGGACCCGTGTGCTTCTCCCCGAAAGGTGGGTGAATCCTAGCCGACAACGCCTTCACTATCTGTTGCTGCTTTTTGGAGCCACCCGGGCCCCTTCTAGGAAAGACAAGAAATGCGGATGAATTAAAAAAAAAACACACACACATATGCTTGAGTATAGCTTTATTCCGGTGGATGAATATGAGTGTGAAGTGTGTGGGGGAAAGTTTGGGTAAAGTTTGGTGATGTAAGATGATTTATTCCCCTCGGCGAGGCAGAGTTTTGATGTGTGACAGTAATGAAGAGTGATGGAGTGCCTTTGCCGAGGAGGGCAGCTGGAGCATTCATTAGACTCCCACACCAGGATGGACCTCAGTGTTTTAGAGCGCTTTACGCATATGAAGGCACCTATTTTATTCCATAAAAGAATCAAATGAGGAGTTTATATCAATACAGGCATTATGTTTGGGTAAAATGTGCAGGTTAACAGCTCCAGCGGCCATTTTGCTTCATGTAAAACTCAAGAACGTTGCATTTACTGGCAGCGGGGTTATGCGATTGTTGTATCCCGCTTTTTTTTCTTTTATTTAAGAATCCCCTTGCTGTTTATTTTTCAGGTTCGCCCGAGATCGTGGAGGGAGCGGGTGGAGGAGGGGGATCCCGCAGGCTGAGGACCGCATACACTAACACGCAGCTGCTGGAGCTGGAGAAGGAGTTCCACTTCAACAAGTATCTGTGTCGGCCGAGGCGGGTGGAGATCGCGGCCCTGCTGGATCTGACCGAGAGACAGGTCAAGGTGTGGTTCCAGAACCGGCGCATGAAGCACAAGCGCCAGACTCAGACCAAGGAGAACCACGGAGGGGGAGACGCGAAGGGCCCCGGGGCCGACGACGGCATCCACAGCGAGGAGGACGAGGAGGGGAGCGGCCTGCTGTACGAGCAGAGTGGGCCCCTCCTGGAGAGAGATACCTGCTCCTTTCAGAACAACACACAGCCGCAGCAGCAGCAGCAGCAGCAGCTTCACAATAATGGAGAGGCGGCAAGCTATGACAAAAATCTGAAACATTTTCCCAACCCGTCACCCACTGTTCCGGGCTGTATGTCAACAATGGGCCCAGGATCGGCATCTGGGCCGGACAATGGCGACAGCCCCTCAACCCTGGATGTTTCTTTGCACGACTTTCAGCCTTTCTCCTCGGATTCCTGCCTGCAGCTCTCGGACACAGCCTCGCCGAGCTTGTCGGAGTCTCTGGATAGCCCCGTGGACATTTCCGCGGACACTTTCTATTTTTTCTCGGAGTCTCTGACCACAATCGACCTGCAGCATCTGAACTATTAATTTAGAAACAACAACAACAACAAAAATCCTTCACATTTTTCTTGTAGGGGTGTGTGTGTGTGTGGGTGTGTGTGTGTATGAGAAAGAGAGCGAGAATGGGTTTATGAAATCAGGCTACGAAGGCATTAATTCATATTGTTTGTATGTGCGGCACATTTATTCTCTTGATATTTGACTTGACGATTAATACAAGGTAAGGACGGAACTAAATCACTGAAATAGCTCTGCTTATAGCTTAATTACCATAACAACTTGATCACTTGGAATAGAAATTACAAGTGTGTGGGTGTAAGAGGGAAGTGATAGCGTGTGTGGGGGTGAGTAAGTGTGTGTGTGCAGGGGTGTGTGTGTGTGTGTGCGTGTGTGAGAAAGACAGAGAGAGAAAGTAATCTAACAGTGTTAGATCAATACGGAACCGGGTCGTTTTTTATTTTTGTATAGTTTTCTTGGATATTTTTGTTAGAATACAAACTAACTTGCTACAATCCTTCTGCTTGTGTTTGACTCTTTTCTTTTTAACATTTCTAGAGTGAACTTCTTTTATTTTTCGTTTCCTTGTTTCCTGTAAGAAACATTTAATCATAAGCGAGAGTATGGGGCTGTGTAAATCAACAACAGGTTGGTATTGAATATAAATGATCGATTTGCATTCATTTCTCAGCGGAACACTTGTTTGAATGAAACAAAGAATTTAGGGGGAAAAAAGTTTTTAATCATCAATGGATAAATAAATAAATTCCACCCTCTAATCACTTATAGTAAAACGCAGTGATTTATATATTTTTCAAACAAAACCTAAAATTCAGATAACACTTAAAACAAAACTGAAGAATAAAATAACTACTAAACATTTCTGCAAAACAGGTTTATTTATTTATTTCAAAATACCTAAACTTAGACGTGCAAAGAAATTTGAGAACTATAAGATCAATGTTGACATTTCTAACTCCCGAACTAATTTCTTTTAAAGAAAAAAAAAAATCTAAATGAAATTTCCTGCGGAGATCTTAGCTGTTAACACTGAGCGCAAGTTGCAGGCAAATAACCGGAGCCTTGTTTGCCTTCAGGAGCTCATAAATCACCCCGTGGCATGAAAGAGACGGACTTTAAGGAGAGCAATTGTCACATAATGTGCACAAATAATAAAAAACACCCACTTACGTTTTCATACGGGACTCCCCGACTCCTAAAACTAAAAAGGGGCCTGAGTCACTGCATGCGTTTGGTAATAATTCATTTTTATAGCTTGTTTGAACACGGCTCATGGCTCAGAGGCAGCAGCAACAGCAGCAGTAGCAGCGGCGGCAGCCTGTTCAGGATTAAGAGGCTGCGCTCAAACTTAAACCAGACTCCTTTCGGAATACTGAACATTTATCAAATTCACTCCGAAGAAAAGCTTTCTCAAGTAGAGATTGTTGTCTAAGCTTGTTTAACAGGAAATTAGACGTGTTTGGAGTATTTTACCACATTACTGTGGATGTTCGTGTGTTTCAGCTGCGCCTTAAAACCTCCTATTCAATAAAGGATTATTTCTAATCTTGCTCAATGTGACTCCTCAGTGGGGTTTTACTAGACGTATTGAGTCAACACAACACATTTGAGCCTGATGCTAAAAACCACCAGTTGCAATGAATCGACTTGAAAACCTTTGCACATCAACTCGAACTTTTCACCGAAAAATCTGAAAGCTAAGCAACTGTTTCTGGTTATTTATTATTTGGCGAATAGTTGGGAAGAGTTATATGTATCTGCCTGTGTGCAGATGGGGTAGGGTGAGGACTGGGGTGGGGGGGCACGAAGTGGGGCTAAAAAGTAAATTCAACTTTTTTTCTCTCTCTCTCCTGCTTCTCCGACTAACCCTGGCGGAGGCCGTTTCGACCAAATCATTCCGAGACAGCGCGCCTTTTCTGTGCTCCTGCAGCTCACACAAAGAGCCGTGAAAAGCCTTCCAAGGTTCCTGCATGTGGCGAAGCTGCATCTTTCCACGAGCTTATTGAGGCGGGAGCCTTCGCCCACTCACTGCAGAGACAGCTGGAGGAGACAGAGAAAAGAGGGAGGGGGGAACGGTGGGAGTGGAGGGGAATTGAACCCAATGGGCTTTTTCCACCCCTCCCCGCTGATGGGAAGTTTCAGACAAATTTCACTTTATTTTCTTTTTATTTTATGGTAATGTCACATTTCCCCTATAGAAATCTAAACTCTTACAGACTTAAAAAAAAAAAAAAAAAAAAAGGTAACCTCTGTTCAACAGAGAAGCTGAAGAGATTAAAAAATAAAAACCGCAAAGGCAAATAAGGCATTTAAATGTTGGTCTCATTACAAATAACTTGATGAACTTTAGTCAGAAAGCTACGCATACGTAATCAAAACCCACAAAAAATGTTTATTGGCGCCTTAATGTGCTCAAAAAGTTGTTGAACACATTAAGACTCTTTTACGTAAGACTGAATTTGAAGCGACGGCCTAAAAAGATATCATTTGAACATATTTTCCACAATGACGTAATAGGGTAGCCAAACCTGACTTCTTTGATAGTGCTCAATTTGAAGCAGAGGCCTTAAAAAAGTCACTTTTTAAACATATTTCCCAGACTGACTAAAGAAGGCGATTTACAGTCTTGAAAAAACGTCAACCTGCCGTTCAGTGGTCTGAGAGGAACTCTGTATCAGCAGCGTTGTGGGTGTTTAGCTTCTCTTGGCCTCTGGGGGCGCTCGATTCTCCATGAGATCCTTTACTTCTCCCTCCCCTTTCTTTTCCTTCCTCGGTGAGAGGTTGTGCATCTGCCGCAAGTCTCCCACGCATGCTTCCCCCCGCCCCCGCTCTCCCCCCTCTGTCTCTCTCTCTTTCTGCTCTCCAGGCTCTCTCTCTCTCTCACTCCTCTTCTTTTCTACGGCCATTCATTTCTCCGGCAGCTTTTATTTGATGATCTTAACAGGATAATCAGCCCACACTCACACCTCAGGCTACACAGGCGCATTTAAGACCTCCTCTCATCATTATATCATTTGATCACCGTACATGCGTAATGAATACACGTGGGAGTAAAACCACAGTAGATGGCAGACCCTCTGACCTGCCAGAGATGAAAAAATTAATACCCCATCATCCTAATTGTAAATGTGTTGTCTTGCCTCTTCATCACCTGTGACAACCCAAACATGAAGCGGAATATACGTCGTTCTAATTCAGTTTGTATGTTGTCTTTTTTTGTGTGCGTTATTTTATGAATGAATGAAATGAGATCAAAAACCAACTACCAGTTTAGTGCAAAGAGTTTGTTTTGTGTGTGTGTGTGTGTGGCGTGGCGTGAAACTACATGTACAGGACAGGAGATTTAAGAAAATACCATGACAGGGGCGTCTCTTAAAGATTTGGGGGTCAGGGGCCACTATTAACTTCGAACCCAGACAAAAGCCCTAGAAGAATTACCAGAGCTTTTATTTTGGTATTTGTGTTACAGTTAAATTTGAAGTTAAGTTAAAATAATAATAATAACAATAATAATAAAAAATCAATATTCTTGTGTAGAACATAGAAATCATAAAAATGAATGTTATTTTTGTTAAGTGCCAGCTTACACTTTAAAAGGATTAAAAGGGTAGATTTTTAAAAAGTAAATTGTTTCAATTTAAAATTTTAATCTAATCAGTATACTAAAAACGGACATGTATGTAAAATATTTGTTGTTGGTGGTTATAGTTCCGTGTTGCTAATTTAACCATATCTGCTTCCTCTTTCTATCCTGGAGTGACATTTTATATGAAACGTAACAAGTAAGATTTGTTGGTGCTTCTTTGCTGACCTTTGAACACCTAATTTAATAAGTCAGAGAAAAAAGATGGTCTCCACAATATATTCATTATTATTTATTGATTATTACCCAGATGTAATGTGAAATGCACTTTGTGTGCATGCTCTTCTTTATAGTATAGTGTTGAGAAGCTTGCCTAACTCTGAAGCATACAGATTGTTGTCTTGCATTAATAAGTAAAACTACATGCACAGAATGGAGAATGTTATGTGATAGTGGGTGGTGTGAGGTCGGTCACTCCTGTAAATCTGCTCTCACCCCCTCCACCAACCAGGCCTGACGGTGTCAAATACACTCTATGTTAAGAGAAAACAAGCCTCTGTGAGTTGTAACATATATATATATATATTTTTTATTTATACATTTGGAGTTTGCACAGTGGCACAGTTGGCATTGTGACCTTGCAGTAAGAAGGTTTTGGGTTCAAATCGTAGCCTAGGCTCTTTGTGGATGGAGTTTTCATGTTCACAGTGTGGACGTGAGGGTTCTTTACGAGTGCTCCGCATTTCTCTAGAGTCCAAACAGGTGACCCTTAGGTCAATTGGTATTTTAAGTGCGTCTGCATGGCAGTTTGCCCTGTGTGTCTCTATGCTGCTCTGTCATGGACCGGAAACCCTGTTCCTCACCCAATGACTGCTGGCACCAGTTTTCCCCCTGACTTCCTCCCTGCAAGAATAAGCGGGTAGACAGTAGATGCATTTATTTATTTATTTATTTATTTATTTATTTGAGCCTCTTACTGAAGGTTCTCTGCCTCCCTTTCCTCACGACTTCATCAAAAATAAAGATATGGATAAAACGATAAAATTGTCTTGATATGACTTCTGGTTTTTGTTTCCCACACCGGTATCCTCATTGGTTCCTATCTGGTCTGAGGAAGTTCTGGAGACGCCCCTGCTGCCACATGAGGTGGAGTGTACAACAGGCAAACACAGATTCCTTGACAATGATACTCTCATTTTGTACCAATTCAATGCCATTTCATTCCAACATACTTTCCGTCTACACTGTGAACAAACCAGGCTATATCTGTCTAAAAATGAAGTGGTTTTTATTAATTATTGGGAAATACAGATATAAAATGTTCAACTTTCCACTTTTACATAAACTGTGCCCCATAGCCTGATATCTGATGATTTCATATTCCATCCTGTTCTCTCCTCCTGCTAATAGAATTTATTAGTTGGAGTAGTTGTAAACACATGACCTTACAGCAGAGATGATAAAAAAAAATACAAGTAATGATTGGGTGTCAGAGAAGGTATGAGCAAGGGGCCACAAACTGATACATGTACCAGTCCCAGCTCCTTTACATACCTGCAAAGCGGACCGAGGTGAAATTAATTGCACCTCTAAATCTTTTACTGCTACATTTAACAGTTCATCCCAAAAGAAGAAAAGAAACGAAAAATAAGAGAAAAGAAAAATATAGAAAGGGAAATGTTGCTCATTTCAGTCTGTATTGGGAGGGTAATGTTTTTGCCTCTTGCTAACTGTCACACTGTGACAATATTTGCAGAGTAAAATCCCATAATGTTCAAGCGTGAAACATTTCGCATCGGAATGAGACATTAATAGCCCACATATACCCCGCGGCAAAGGAACGCACACGCACGCACACACACGCACACACAGAGAGGGACACGAGCACTTGGCCATCCATCCAAGAGCGACTGACTGCGCTACGCATGTGACAACGCCGCTGTTACACTCGAGCAGGACAGACGCACACCCTCACACGCTCTAATCCAAAAATAGGCTACCTGGGGGTCAGAGTGCAGGGCCGTCCTCACGGTGAGGTAGCAGAGGATGAAAAGTTAATCTCTCCACCGGTGCAGGAGCGCGCAGCGGGGTTGCTTGCAGCAGCCCTGCTCCCCGCATGCGACCCCGGGGCTGTCCACCTCCGTCTGCCTCCTAGCTCATTGTTTGCTCGGCCAATACATTAGCGGCGTCGCGCGTCACCTTGATCGACGAGCGCTCGGAATTTAAATAGCCCCTCAAACACCAATCTGTCACCGTCCTATGGGGGATAAGGACAAGTGCCTCACTGGCTGACCTGTAGCCACGTGACAGCAGCCGTTCATTGATATCGGTCAGTGGCGCCCCCTCCTTCCACCACTGATAAGGATAGAGTATAGGTAAAGGTTGGCACGGTCACTTTGGGCAAGGGTGGGTTAGAGGGCGTTTGTTGGAGAGGACGGTCCCTCAGCCCCTCGGAGAACGATGCCACAATGAGCAGCTTCTTAGACTACTCAGTGATGAGCGGAGAAGGTGGCTCATGTTCCATCAGGGCTTTCCATTCGGACCACGGGATTACAGCTTTCCAGTCCTGCGGGGCTGCTGTCAACAGCTGTGGGGCAGATGAGCACTTCATGGCAAACAGGACTTCTCCTGACAGCCTCCCCCATCAGCCGGCGTCTTACCAGTCTTCTGCAAACACTTTGGGTCTCTCCTACGGAGCCCACCCGGCCTGCAGCTCCAGCTATGGGCCCCAAAGTTTTTGCGCAACATATAACCACTACACGCTGAACCAGGAAGTGGACTCTGGAGCTGCGTTTCCCCAGTGCGGTCCATTGATGTTTTCGGGTAACTTACCCTCCTCCATGGTTCCTCAGCACCGCCACGGTTACAGTGCCACCCCACTGGGCCAGCTGCAGTATAGCCATTCTGCCTACGGAGGCGGACACGAACAAGCGCCCCCTTACCCTGGTGGCCCAAACCCTATGTCACCTCTGCACGCAGCTCACCTGGAGGCTTGTTGTTCACCTCTGTCGGAGGGCGCCTCCTCTGCACAGACTTTCGACTGGATGAAGGTCAAGAGGAATCCACCGAAAACAGGTGAGTGGGGAAAAATGTGCTTTAAGAGCAGAGAGGATACACAACAACCTTTAATCAGACCTAGAAACGATAACATCGCTTTCCCTCTAAACTTTGTCAACATATAGTTAAAAAACGAAAATGAAGACTTAGAGAAAGATTCATGTATTGGTTTTTCACACAGTTATGTAAAAGGGTCTAAGATGTTCAAAAGTCAAAAGATGTTCCAAATCCTATTACAACAGTGGGCATTTTCTCACTACATAAGTGAAAAGACTCTATGGACATCGATCGATGTTTATTGATCGAATATGGTAATTAAGCTTGACATTATAAAATCAAAACATTTCCCTGCAATATGTTTTTGGGCTAAATAAAGACCAGGACTAGTTAACCTTAACCTTAAACATCAAAAGACGTCCATAAACATCAATGTTTGAAGGAAACTGCCAACAAGTCTGCTTGGTCTAAGCTGGTTAGTTATGAGGTTGTTGGGTAACATTGACATCTATGTGTTCTTTCCAGCGCTCAGATAACTAAATTCCACAGGAATTTTTATCACTCTCAAATTTGCAACTTTAAGTTTTTAATGAGAACGCAATGGCATACGTTGATTAGAATACCTTTTATTTATTTATTTATTATTTTTTTTTGCAAGAGAAGGCATCAATTTTCTGGTGCGTAAAAGTGGTTCCAGATGCGTAAAACAAGACTGGTTTTATTGGGGGCATTTTAACTGGTCTTTATGGTACTAAAGAAAACAGTATAAAGCCTTCTCTTCTGTCTGCAGGACGATCCGGGGAATACGGTTACGCAGGTCAGCCGAACACAGTCCGGACCAACTTCACCACCAAGCAGCTTACAGAACTGGAAAAGGAGTTTCACTTCAACAAGTATCTGACGCGGGCGCGCCGCGTAGAGATCGCGGCCGCGCTGCAGCTGAATGAGACTCAGGTAAAAATCTGGTTCCAGAACCGGAGGATGAAGCAGAAAAAGCGTGAGAAGGAGGGGCTGCAGCCGGCCAAAGCTCCCCCCGCAGAACGGGAGGAAATCATCCCGGAGAAAATGGACGATGCAGCATCTGAGAGGTCGACCTCATCTTCCCCCTCAACTCCCTCCCCCTCATCCTCCACCGTGTCTTCCACGGGCACTGACACTTGCGCCTCCAACTGAGGACCAACTCTTTACCTCTTTAGGCCACGTGAGCCTGACCACCCAAGTTAAAGATTGTTGTGAATAATATTCGCGTGTACATTTATAAACTTTTGGGACATTTCCCAATAATACGGACAATGGCTTAAAGGTTTTAGAGTTGTTGTATAATCACTAATGTGTCTGCACGGAGCACTATTGTTCAGTCATGATTTGAAATGTGTTTATTTGCTGAAAATGTAGCTTTCCATTTACAAAACTAAGTGGAAAGACTGCCACCCCTGTGCCCTATACCCTGACCCAGTGCTGCTTTATTTAAAAATACAGACAAATCTGCACACACACAAACAAATACCTCAAAAAAAAAAAAAGTGCCAAATTTGTGCACCACTGGCCACAGGCGATGCTGTTAATGGGGCATCACGCAATCAACGAGATGACCTCGTTTATTTATCGTTAGTGAATGAATAGTTACAGTAGCTGTTTCATCGCTGTCACCTCTGTCTTTTTATTTTGTCTGTGAGCGCGGGCGTGTGTGTGTGTGTGTGTTGACTGTTTGAATGTACTATATGGGATTTGCATGGTATGTAAAGCCTTCATGTATCACCAGTGGGGCGCTGAGTTTTATCAGTTGCGGAGCCGGTCCTTCAGGGCTGTGAAAGGCTTTTATCTGCTATTCCATTTAATCAAGTGGGACGAATGTAAAGTGTTTTGTCCAGAGAGGCGTTTACGGGTCAATCATGTGTATTAAAGTATGTTTAAATATAAATCTTTTCCTAGGTGTCACTTTTTTTTGTCTCCTGCGGGGTAGATATTGGGAATGATGTAGCGTAACATGGGGGCTTGAAGCCATCTAATCAGTCTATCGAATCTAAATCCGCTTGACATATATTTAAAAGCAATAAGACAAAAAAAGATAAAGGAGAAATTGCAGAAACTCCACGTGTCTGTTCACCCGTCCAGTCCTGTCAATGTATGCGGCCTGGCGCGCTCCCGTCCCCGGAGGAAACAGTTATTGGCATAATAAAGGCATGTTTATCCGAGAGCGAGGATGTCAGCGTCTTCTATGATGGCAACCTTATCGAGCTCCCAGCTTACTGAGGGGACAAAAATATATTGATTGAAACATCGAGGTTACGGCTATTGACTGATGTCACAGTGTCAGTTCAGCTTCTTAAGTTCACCAAGTTACACGGGGGTGTCATCATGCCAGCCTAATGACAAACTGTGAAAACTTCCACCTATACCAAAAAATAAAATAAGAGTGCAAACTTCCTTTAACAATAGTCATTCTCTCGGGTTTACAACATAATTTTCAAGGAGATGACCTGTGAGGGGGAAAAAAAAAAAAAGTTGGTATATTCGACACCCTGGGAGAAAGAACAGCTTCGCGAGTTTGTGTTGTTTTAATTCCTGGTGTGCAGGATGCGCGTCCATTTCGCCTTAAAAGGACAAAAAGCCCACGAAAGAAGCGTGATTAATGAGCGCAGTTCACCTTTACCTTGGATCCACCTGCAGAAGCGGCTGTATTTGAGCTGCAGAGAGTCTCTGGCACAGGCAGCCTCAGTCCAATTCAACTCCACGCATGGGTAAGTCGAGTAAGTTAAGCCGCTCTTTTTTTTTTTTTCGCATTTAATTGATCAAACGCACGCCTGGTTATGTCAGAGGGCGTTTATTATATCAGGAAGAACATTTGTTGTTTTGGACGACGGAAAGTTATTTGATAACTGTAGACGCCCTTATTTTTATTTGTTTTATATAAATAGTTTAGTGTACACATACTTGTTGCTCAAGGTGAGAGTCCGTTTTGCTTGTAGGGCCTCTTTGAAAACTGCGATTAACTGGAAACGTGCAACATGCAGCGGGTTTGCTGTCTGATCTGTGCTCAAAAGAAACCAAATCTGCGATTTTCAAACAGTTTCACCCTGAAAGAATTATACATGCATAGACGCAAACTATCAGTTTGTGGCTAAATCTGGGTATAGTTTCAGATTACAAAATAAATATTGTAATACATACTACAAAGAAAAACTTAAGCAATTACTAATTAAAGTTTGTTTAAAAAAGCTATTATAGTCATAACTAAATTAATCAATTCAGCCTATCCTTTTCTCTCTTTTTTGCCGTTTTAATTGGAATTAAAAAATTGACATTTTCAAAAATTATTCAGTTGAATTCGTTGTAAAGGTCCCTTAAATATACACATTTGCTAATAATGATCGAAAATGACATAGTTACAATTTTAAACAGGAATATTTAAGTAGGTCAAATTATTATTATTATTATTATTATTATTATTATTATTATTATTATTATTATTATTATTATTATTATTATTATTATTAT
>CAEFZY010050884.1:0-32822 GCA_903066815.1 Brachyrhaphis roseni
GGCCGGCATC
Organism: Brachyrhaphis roseni; assembly: GCA_903066815.1. Lineage (NCBI taxonomy): Eukaryota > Metazoa > Chordata > Actinopteri > Cyprinodontiformes > Poeciliidae > Brachyrhaphis > Brachyrhaphis roseni. The sequence continues at coordinate 11 of CAEFZY010050884.1, forward strand.
CTGCACGTTTTAGTTCTCTCCCTGTTAGTACCAACAACTTTTTCAGCATGTCAGTGCTCTTCATAGGCCTCCTAATGAGCAATCATTTGATCCAGGTGTGTTAAACCCGGGAGAGAACTAAAACATGCAGGATGCCGGCCCTCGAGGACCGAGTTTGGGGACCCCTGATCTAAAGCATCAAAAGAGGGAAAAAAAAAACAAACAACAAACATAAAGTAAACAAGACACGTCAGTCTACGAAGTAATTCACACAGTTACAAGGTTGTAGGAGTGAAGACTGTCCCATTTCTCCATTACGATCTCATTTCTGCCGCTTAGTCTGTGCAACTTATTTTCAAGGACAAAACAGCAAAGGCGGGGAGGATGATCTAAAATTTTTGGTAATTAAAAATAATTTTTAGGCTCTCCTTAAAAGTCTCTGATATTTAAGAAAATCTGAGACTGGTGTGTGTTCTAGTGCTTCACGTCACAAGAACACCAGTAAGTTCTATTTTGTGTTGGTCCGTTGCATAAAAATCAATAAAGTTTGTTGAAGTTCGACATTGACAAAATGTAAACAAATGCAAACATTAATTAAAGAAATGACTAGTTCAACTGGCAGGTTAATCCACCTATAACATGGGAAATAACCTGCCAGTAAACCTCAATATTAAAGAATTATTGATTTAAAACAAGCTCCTATGTCTTGCGAAAAATTTACTTATAAGAAGTTTTGTCTTATTTCAAGTGTGCCAAGATATTTCCAGTAGAAACTAGACCAAAAATACTTGGTAAGATTTTGTGTTTTTGCAGCGTAAACAGAAACGGTGTGGCTGTAAGCAGGTTTATTCTCCTTTCTTAGAGAGTTGCTTTTATAATTGGAGAGCAGAACCGTCAATCAGACATTACATCAGGTTTCTGCATATCTCTAGTGATTGTAGCAGACAGTCGGCACCGTAAAGCTGCGGTGCCGAGTGGTTTAGTTATACCAGCTCCATGGAGGGATTAAGACTCAACAAGACTGGATTTGCTTTACGTCATAAGTACAGAAATCCTGTGGACAAAGTCAAGCTAAAGTCAACGGGGACAGCAAAGTTCACAGTTCACTTCTAAATCCATTCCTCATGTTTTGTCATTAACCTCGATTTCAACGTTTGTTTGCATGCCGTTGGTCCATTTTTGGACCATTTTGTGTCTCCCTTGGATAGGCGATCCATAAGTGATCCATAAGACCCTGAATCGCAAAAGCCTCTTCTGATTCCTCGTTTTTGCACAGATTTCAACTTACAGGCGTATAAAGACGTGTTTACATGTGGAGTGTGCAGGTGTTAATGAGGTTTTTACAACCCGCTAATAAAAGAACCCCCCACCCACCCACTACTGCTCCGAATACCTCAGTGTGTTAATCCATGCTTACGTAACGTGACGCACACACACACACACACACAGGCAGTCTCCCGCATGCACATCCTCATGGATCCCCAAATAAAGCTAATGATGCACTTGGGAAGGTTTGTGCTGAGTGCAAACTAACGCTACTGAAGGATTAGGATCTGAAACAAAACCAAGTTCAGAAAAAGCTGCCAGGAAACCGTCGTGGAGAAACCTAAGCTGGGCGAAAAAAGGAAAGAAAAGCGTGTGATATTAGAGGTGATGTGAAAGTAAACACTGTTTCCAACAGAACAAATGTTTCTGTTGTAAACATAAGGCCGGTGTCTCGGCTCGGCCGTGGAGTTTGAGTTCGTAGGTAAACGGGTAAAATGTGGGCGTGTTGAGAGAGTCAGCGGCGCTTCCGAGGTCCGTTACACCCTTTTTTATGTGTCTGCTTGTGAAAGGCTGTTATTGCATACGCTGGGTTTAAAATTGGTCACACAGGTAGATATTTTCATTTGTTTCATTAGCTTTAAGGTGCATAACATGAATGCAACGTTTCACTTATCGTTCCACAAGATTTTTTCAGTAGGTTGCTGATGTTTTGGCCCGTTCCTTCTGATCAGAACTGCTCTGAGTCAGGTTTGTGCCTTTCAAAACTGAAATAGGGGCATTTTACATACACTCACAGTATGCTTGGGGTCATACATGTTATGTGCAAAAAGCTTGTCCGGCCACCAAATATTCTTAAAGGGGCAGTGTTAATTTTTTTCCAGCCACATTGTGCCATTTTATTGCACAATCAAGTAACTATGTTAGCTTAAGTTGTTATAAAATGCTGTGTATTTCAAATATTACTTTAAATTTGACTTCCTAATTTAATTACTTGAAATTGTGTCTCTGTCTCTTTAAGAAGCTTCTGCTCTTTCTGAATCTCAGCCTTCAGGAAGTCGTCACAACATGGCTCCTCTATTAACCCTTTAACAATGTTTTACCAGAAGTAGCTCCTATTATGAGCTCAGCTGATGCTCAGTTCCACCAGCTGTTTGCTAACTTGATTTATTGCCCTCTTACTATCTGAGTGTCCTTTTAGCCCATACTGATAAAGGACTCTTGACACTATTGCTACTCACACTGTCTCACCTTTAGCTGTGACGCAGAAAGTGGGTATATGCGACGCACATAGGTGCTGTGCTTGAGCGGGCGCCAAAACGCTGACATAAAAATGATTTCAAATCAGCATTTTCTGTATTTAGCAGAAGTCTGTGTGTGCGTAAATGATGGGTTTAACAACGGAGACATGACTGTAATGTCTCTGCATACACATCAGAAAGCACCCATGACCTTTAGCCAACATCTTCATGGTATTTCTTGCTTTTGCGGTGGAGTTGATTTATACATTTTGCACCCACATTTGTGTGTGTGTGTCATACCTGTCTCCTTCCTGATGGGTAACATCATTCTTATGGTGTTTATGCTGGCTTATAAAGGATTAAACAGATGCGGATGGCACGTCAGGCATCTGGAGATTGTATCCAAGTATGGACTGGACCACAGTTCAGTCCATACTTCCCATCTGTGTTTGTCTCTTTCCATGTGGTTTGGGTTTACTGTGTTCTCTAATATTACTTTATCAGGCTCTGTGTCAACAGGAAACAATCTACAAAATACCTTGGAACATACTAGCATATTAGCTAGCAGATTTAGCTTCTTAACAGAACAGAAAATTTACGCATAAGAACAAAATTGACAGCAAAGAAGATCAGGGGCCTCGTGCATAAAAGAGTGTGCAGCTTTCACACTAAAACTTTGCGTACGAAAAAATTTAGAAAAGTGCAGAGCACAAAAAAATCAGATGCATAAAGCCGTGCGCACTCAGGTGAACGCGCACCTTTCCTCTATAAATCCGATTTGCAGGAAATAAGAGCGCAGCTGCTGGTCCTGTCTACTCCATAAATAAATTTGTAAATTAGTATAAATACCCGGAAGTATCTGCCACCATGTGAAGCAGTAGCCATGGCAACGTCCTTGTTTGTAGCAGTATAAATATTTATAATAATACTAACTATATGTTTTATTTAAAAGGTGCTTTAAAGACAATGTGTCAGAGAGTCATTGAGTGGAAATGTGTTTATTCTAAATAGTGGAATCATGTGCAGAAGTTGTACATTTACAGAATAAAGATGATTTCTGTCCATAAAGGCGCATTCACAAAGCGGGCGGCTGGACTGAAGGATGACTGCAGCTGGACCGGTACCGGTACCGCACAGCTCCTTCTTTAAGTTCTGCTCAGAGGTCCAGGATGATCAGTCTGGATTAATCTAAACGCTCATAAACCATCATCAACATTTCCCAGCTGATCAATATGATCAATCGCTCCCTCTGAATCCTTCCATTGGTGATGTTCTCCATCAGAGCCAAAGCTCCACAATTACACGGCTCACCTTTATGTAGCTACTTACATACATGTGATTATACACACCTTGATCACCTTACAAATAATCAAACCTGTTGATTATTTTTAATCAGCAGGTTTGAGTTAATCTGCTGATCCAACCCTGTTTTCTTCTTTTAGTGAGAATGAAATCACCCCATGGATACAGTTCATGACCAATGCGTTACATCTTTATGAGACAAACTGAGGAAAAGTACTATTTACATTCGGGTGAGGTTTTCACGTTCTTTTATTTTAAATTTCTTTCTTTTGTGTGCCTGTTAGCTTATTGTCTGAGGAAAAATGCGGTTCAGTTTCATCGTTTATGTCTAAACAATAAAATATTAAAATAATAAAAAACATGGGTTTGAAACTTCTTGGTCTAAATAACACCGAATGTCGGAAAGAAGACATTATAAGAAAGTTAATGAAGGCAATTAAAAATGGAGAGAATGAAACATATTTAAAGCGGTATGTAACTTATATAAACATTTTTCTTTTACTCATTTACTAAAACTATCATTACAGGATGATGCAGGTAATATGTGAAAAAACTGTTGGGTCTTCTCCCAGTGCTAACAAGAAACAGCCAATCAGAGCCAGGAGGCGGGTCTTAGTGCTGTCAATCAGCCTATGTGCATCCCCAATGGCCCCTGTTGTGGATGCTAGTGCTAGTTAGCATGGAGACCAATGATAGCTTTCCAGTAACTGTACAGTTTCTCCACCATTGGCACATTTAGCAGCACATACACGGGATGATTGATCTTTTCCCAGATTATCTCATGTTGCAGTGTTTAGTTTATTGTAAAAAGCACACAATAAATTTACTTTTGAATTTCTTATTTTAAAAATCTGATATTTGTGGCCTACAAGGTCATTCTACTGGACAATTTTGGCGCACATGACAAAAAATATTTTGGCATCTCTGCTTTACTTCGATCATTAGCTGAGACTGAAACAACGGTTCTTTCATTCCCAGTCCTGCAAACGCTCCCGCTGCTCAGGTTGCAGCCTAGCACACACTCGGCCTTAAGAGAGTGAGTGACCCTAGGAATTATTGATGAAGCAGGACACCGCCATGCCCCAGCAGGCGGGTGTGAGGAGCGCACTAACAGCCCCAGGGCGTGCCAGCGCCGAACAACTTAACAAAGAAAAGAGAGAGCAGCAGGGAATGTGGCGGTGGAGGGAGAGCGGCCGTACGCTTCTCTGCCTGAACGGCGTGACTGATGTGAGGAGAAATGTTTGGGTGGTGAGGAGTCTGCTCCGTGTCCCGGTGGAGCCTCATCAGTGGGAAGCCCACCCCTCCACCGCCCCGCCTCCCGAACCCTCGACTGGAGGAAGAGGCTAAGTGGTGTGAAGCAAGGAGCTCTCCGACAAGCTCCATTACTTCTCCTCAGGCAATTCCCCCGGTCGGCCTGTCAGTGAGGAGGTGATGGCGGGCGGTGGGGGGAAGGAGCGGGAGGTCCATCAGAAGAGAGGAGAACAGAGCTGGGGTCTCAGTCATTTCCCCGCTCCATCATGGGGCCGTGTGTACGCTGTTTTAGTAACTTTCTAATGAAGGCTCTAAAAAGTAGTTAATTCTGCCTCATTAGCTTGACTTTTCAGTGCATTAAGGGGTCGGCTTGCTGTTTCTCTCCAGCGCCTGAGAGACAGATGAGTGGGAGGTGGAAACAGATAGGCAGAACTGTGTCACGGCTAACTCGGACCTTGTTAGTATTGATCCTCTCGGATTGAGCACCCTTTCATTTATAATTCATCTCCGTCTGATGGGGCGCAGATGGATGCTGGAAGAGGGTCGGGGTTCGTTTTAGGACGTTTTCATTAGCAATCCGGAGAGTTTTCTCGGCTTGTTATCCCCCAGCGGCAAGCTGCCGGGGGATTGCTGATGCGTGGTGGGTGGGTGGGGGTTCCACCTCCACATGGGCGGCCGGCCAGGGACTGACTGGCGCCCTGTCAGGTGTGATGGGTGCTGCGGGTGTCAAAAAGGGCGGGGATGTCTCCTCCTGACCGTGGTCCACTTTAGGGGTTGTCAGCTTGAACAGGGCGACTGGAGGGGATCACTAGTCATTAATATTTGAGGAGCTCTCAGCGCTGCAGCTGTTTACTTAACAGATCATGCTCCAGGGCTCCCCCGGAGAGCGCCGAGGAGCTGACAGTGTCACCCACTCTGCGGTGCCTCCCCCTGAGCTTCTAGAGGGGTGCTGCTCCTCTGTTGGTCTGTTCCCCCTCACCCGTCAGAGAGCTGCGTTGTGCAGCCCCGTACCTGTCAACCGCGGTCGATTATTCTCCGTCCGTGCAGCGGTGACTCATTTTTTATCTCCTTTTCAATTAGTAAAAATATCCCTGTTATTCATCTGCTCACTCTGGATGCTGCTGATGAGTGCTTGCGTTGTTTATTTGTCACCCGTGAATGGTCCAAGTTGACTAATGACCAATCTCTGCCTACCTATTTTTTTTCCCACCACTCCAAAGGTAATAACAGGCATTCGCCCACATGCTCACCCTTACTCCCTCCATGAGAACTCTGTGTGACTGCTGCACAGTCACACAGAGTTCAAGACTTTATGCAGCTTTAATGGCATAGACATTTTTTTTTTACCCCCCTCCGTAATTTCTTGTTTTTGTATCGCCTAACATATTCAGCCGAAGTAAGATGTTGTCATTTGAGATTCCTAGAAACCAAAGACGTGTGTTATCTCAGGAGAATCTGGGCCACTCTCCTCTCAGCGCTGCTTTTTAAGGAATGTTGAGCTCAGGCCGTCCATAAGAAATGGACATAGATACTCAGACGTAATGAATATGAGAAAAACATCTTTAAAGAGGCAGTTTTAAATAAAATTTCAAATGTTATTCCCTCTTCAAAATCATACCTGGAGTGTTGCCTTGATTCTTTCATGCATGTTTGATAAATCCTTTAATCTCCATGGCAACCATTCAGCTGTGCAAAATGTCTGGGTGGATCTAGCCCCGCCTTCCAGGACTAAGCTCCTCCTCTGAGCTGCAGTTTCCAAACAAGCCGCCCTCCCCCGCCCTCCTACTCAACTCCTTCAGACTAGCTAGAAGCAATTAGCAAACACCTGGTGAAACTGGTGAAACTGCGTATCTGCTGAGCTCATGCTAATGCTAACTAGCCTAGCATCCGTGACAGGTTCAGCTTTCAGTGAGAAGCTGCGACGTACCAGAGGGGAAACAGGAAGCAGGCATGGGTGATTGATAGACCCGCCTCCTAGCTCTGATTGGTTGTATCTAGTTAGCTCTGGGAGAAGGCAGAGGAGCTCAATTTTTATTTTTTTCAAAGATTAGCTGTCTCATGCCATACATAGAGTCACTTTCAATAAATATATAAAAATATGTCAGTTACACACTGTGGTTTTAAATCAGATTTATTTTTGATATAAATACATAATATTTTGGCATATCGATTGGAAAATCGTACACATATTACGTTACTATTATATATTTTACACCTCTTCAATAATGAATTGCAGCAGGTCTACTAAATACGCTTTCACTGATGTGAACTGTAAAACTATTCTGTCCTCAACACTCATTCAAACTAGAAGGGATGCCAAAGACACTAAAACAGACTTATTGGTATTAAACCCGACTCTCATGAATCGAAAGCTCAGCCACACTGTAATTTAGGTAACACAAATGTTCAGACCTTGAGAAATGGAAGTACAGGCACTTTTCCCCCCAAACAATTATACTGTTTTTCATTTATTTCACAATAAAAAGAAAAGTAATAAACATTCCTCCTGCACCCGGCATCCTTCACATTCTTTTTACTTTTCCAGTAATTTTTTTTCCCTTCTGCTTCATGTTATTGGATTTCTTAAATTCCTCCCCGGATGAACATGAAATCTCAAAGTCAGACTACGTAATGCGCTCTTGACATATTCTGTATCATTCTTGCCAGCCATGGAAAACAGCTTCTCTGTTCACTTCTGTGCTTAAAGGGTTCTCTTTCTTTGGGTTTGTGAATCATGTCTTCTGGAAGGCTTAGCATCTCATTGGTTATGGGTCACTAAACTGGTTGACAACAGCTCTGTGGTGAAAGCCCTCCATGGAAAAGAGGCAGTTCCTGCATGAATTGTACCGTCCTATTGCATCTTACACCAATTTGTGACTAATAAATTAAATATGTCTTAATTGTGAAACTATGGCAGACCACTAGGGGGCTCCACTCACACCCAGTCTACAAGATGTTTCAATTTTTTAACATTATTGCTTGTTTGTGGGAACTTGGAGCTGGGATTCACGTTAACCAGATCTTAACGGCAATCTGGTTAAGAAGTTGGAATTTCAACATGGCGTTACCGACTCCCATAAACATTGTTTACAGTACCTTTAACAAACATCATTGTAAGCTTTACCTTCCATACTTTTAGACTTTTAGAGTTACAGGCTCTACACTTAACATTTTAGACGCACTCTTACATGTGTGTCTTGTAAAATAAACATATTTCCGCCTCATCTTGCCACTGTTGATGCGAGGAACAGCCATATTGGAAGGCGAAGTCGGCCTTATAAGTCATTCCCCAGTGGTAGTCGGAATTGGTCCCAGTTTCCCAGTGGAAAATCCAACTTCAGAGGGCGTTCAGTTGAATTTTCAGACTGGGAAGTTGGACTTTCCCAGTTCTGAGACCAACTGGAACTCAGCATAAATATTTTATATGTTGAACAAAAGATAATCAAATTGAGTCCAGATGACTAAAAAAAATTAAATAACCTTTAAACACAAGCCAATAGTTGTATGACCATATTTTCTCAGTGCTTACAGCATGACATCACAGAGGGATTACAGCATAAGGTTTTCCTTCTTCTTTATTTTGCCCAAGTATTCATGTCATGCCCCGTTTGGAGTAACTCCGTGGGTATATTTATATGGCCCATATCTAGAAATGCCACTACTAGAGAAACCAAGAACATCTTTCAAGTTCATAGTCATAGTCTCATAGTCTCACTAAGAGGTGGCCTGAAAAAAATTGGTTGACCGCCATCTGCCAATTATTAATTTGGCAAACCAGACCAGTCACAAACTCATAAATCAGATCTTTTTCTGATCAGCGATGGCACAAAGAAATAGGTCATGCTAGCTGCAAGTCTCTTTGATGTGGAATATGCTACGAGAATCAGAGTTAGCTACTTTTAGCATCAGTGGCGTGTAAAAAAATCAGGTTTGAGGAAGTAGACAAGTACAAGAAGGTATTTAAAATGAAACTCTAAGGCTAGTTGTCGAGTGATGGAGCCTTGAAACTATGACACTGACTAAATATCACATTAGGCTGAAAAGTTCATAAAACTTTGATTGAATTAGACAATAATTATTGCAGTCCAAACTTCATTGTAATCATTAATATGTTTGGACCCTTGAATGGACTTTCAGTGACCGTCCTGAAGCTAAAGTTCAGGAACAAGGATTTGGACTGTGATTATGAAATGGAAGGAAAGTTGTTGGTAATCGTAATCAATAAATATTACCTCAATACTATTTCTTTTATTTAACCTTGTCTTAGAGGCAAGTTACAAATAGCATGTTTTCCGTGACTCATTTCCTCAACTTGCTTTTAGCCTCTGTCTGTAATGGAACATGTTGCATTTGGAAATACAATGAGCCTTTTTGGAATCGCAGCGATTGATGTTCGTGTTTGTAAGCTAGCAGAGCCATTGAGCCATTGGTTTCCTGACGCGTACCAAAACTGATGGGTTCAGGTGAGCTATAACTCCTGAGGCTGATGGCATCTGCCATTAATTCACATCGTTCTCTGAAACCGAGTCCATACTCAGAAGCCGGCTGTACAGACAGGAAAACAAGGGAAGATAAAAAATAAATCACATCAGCTGAAGGTTTTTCTAATAACTTGCCGTATCTTGTTTGTCTCTAAAGCATTCAAAGTTACGTTTGTGATAAGCCAACTGCCAGACAGCTCTTTATCCCCAGTGCATATAGGAGATATGCGATATACAAGGTCATACGCTATTGATCCTCATATCCGTCTCTCGCCAAACGATCCTTTGAGTAAAGGCCCGCCATTGTGGAGGATACGCCGCGGAGACAAAAGATGTGACTAAACACAACAGATCAGGCAGGATTTAAACTGACCTCTTGAGGTCAAATGTTCTTTTTATCTTCGTCTCTCTTCTCTTTCCCCCCGCTATCTGGAGGCTCTCTGTTCTCCCGAGATGAGCGGGATTTGTCACAGCTGTTTGCGGGACGCTCACGCTCCCATTAAACTGCAGAGTTTTCCCCTGTCCTGCTTTGAACCCGCTTCATCAAAGACGAAGGTGAGGGGTACTCATCATTTTAATGGCCGGGACCGCGCTGGGACGGGAGGGAAGAGCTGTTTCTGTGTGTGTAAGGAAAAAAAAAAGTTTCCGGGTGCCTGAGCCACTGCAGATTACCTCTCATCTTCAGCTTTGTCTCAGGCGGGTTAGATTGCAAACCGTGTAGGATGTTGGATCTTATGCAGCATTTCTGTTTGATGCCAGACTGTTTTGTCCAAAACTGCACAGTCGAGCACACCTGGGAAAGTCTGAGCGGTTGCTCACGTGTCTGTCTCTGAGCACATAGTCTGTTATTCATAAACCCTTTGTAGTAAAGTTGATGAATTCATATTGATAGAAGTTAACTTTTGCAATCTAAAGTATCCTGTCGTAATATAATACAGTATAATGATAATATAATGACCTGCAGTGGGGATAAAGTAAAGAAAAGGCAAGATGGAGAAAGAACAGCCACTTAAAATGTGTTGTCAGCCTACAGGCAAAACTCAAAACTAACACTGCACATCAAGCACATCATTTCCCTCATTAAACCATGGTGGTGGCAGGATCATGCTGTGGAGAATAGGGGGCTTATCATAGTTGATGGGATAATAGGTGGAGCTAAATATTTTACAATACTGGAGGCAGTGATGGGATGGGGACAATAATCCAGACCAGGAATTTGATGCCATACAAGCCAGCACTACTGAATTAGCCACCAGGAATGAAAAGCTCTAACGGTTATTTTTGTTAGATTGACCTTGAGAAAGTCCAACGTAAAAATCTGAGGCAAGTCTTCTTACATTCAATTTATCTGTCTTTGTTAATTTTAAAGAAAGAAGTTCTTTATGTGTACAGATGGCAGAGGACGTTGCATTATCTTGGGTTTTCAAAGTGCTTATAGAAATCGCAGTGTTTCTTTGAAAAAACCCCCACAAAGGACGTTCTTCCCCGTCTGTTTATTTGTTTGAACTCCTTTGATCTGAACAGTTTTGAACGTGGCAAAAATATCACATTCGGTGTGGCTACGTAGCAGGCATTTAAGAAACAGGCGCAACAGGAGCAGCCACGCTCTAGCTGCAAAATTTAAGCTCCCTGGTTGATACAATTCAGATGGCACACATACAGCGAGAACTGTCCAAAATCGTGATAAAATCCCCCGAGAGGTGTTGGGTTTAACCACAACATTTGAGAGCAAACTGTTGACAAGACCCATGGGTGTGCTGGTGACTGGATCTCCTTACAGAGCAGCGGCATGGGTACAGATGCCCTCGTTAGGCTAAGAGGGTAAAAATTAGACAAGTGCAGTGGGCTAATGACCGACGTGAGGGAAAACGTGCTCGACAGCAGCTGCAGAGAGGAGAGGGGCAGTAGGAGACTTGAATATTAAGTCTTTGGTGCACAAATCAACAGATTTTTAACCAACAATTGATTAAACGGCGATGCAAATTGTTAGACGGTTTGGCCCAGTTAGGGTCCCTGGGGGAAACCATTGTCCTCTGTTCTTTTCAGATTGCGTTTTGTACAGCTTTTAGGACTCTATTTAGTACTCATTTACATTCATAACCTCACAATATCTTCTTGTCAGCTTAGTTTTTAAGCAACAGCCTGCAGCTGTTTTTAGATTAAAGAATGTTCTGATAAACTTATCCCACCAGCTACCTGCTGAGAGATTTCCAAATGAGATCTTGTGAACAACAGTGAGCGTTTGTTTTCTAGGGCAGTGTTTTTTTTTCTTCCTCTTCTTCTTGTCTAATTCGATGAGATGAAAGATAACTCAGCTCCACTTTATTTAAAGAGACAATCTGTCACGTTTGACATGTGACGTATATCGCTGTCGATGCTGAATTCAGAGGAGACGCAACTTTGAAACAGAGACAGAAGTATAAACCGGAGAGTTTTAAAGTCTTTTGAGTTTTTTTTTTTATCTATGGAAAAGAATCCTGACAGAAATATTTAAGCGTGAAATATTATGTGACTTTCAGGCTAAATGTGCAGGTTAATGTTTTCACTTGTTATTTAGCGTTGGTTCTTTCACAACATTCTTTCACTGCACAACGCAAAGGGATGCCCAGTCCCTATTGACTGAATGTGCAAATGTGGAAAACTATTCAGAGCAACTACCTTATTTATTTATTTATTTTTTACATTTTTTGCACCGTGATTCCCTCCAGATATGGTACTCTGTTCCAGTCTGGACAGAGTACCATATCCTCCTGATACGATGACGGATTGTGGGCGTTCAGTTCAGTTTAGATTAGATTCTTACTACCTGATAGTTCAGTAGACTTGGTTCAACTGAGAACCAAAATTGGGGATCAAAGTTGTGACATTTGTTACATTTTCAGCTCCTATGCTTCGATTTCACGCTTCACTGTGTCAAACAAGCCAAACCCTTTGAGCAACCTGTACCCCTTCGCACCTGTGGTGGCGCTGCACCAAGAACTACTGAAGGATACGCCCAAAACACCACTGAAGAAGACATGAGCACAACTTCTTTGTGTAAACAAAAATGGAGTGGCGTCAGATGCTAGCGGTTGTAGGATTTCCTTTTTTGTCGTTGGTAAAAGACCATTTTTCCCGCTAGTGCTACACACATTTGTTTTGGTTGTATTTACCCAGAATGCCCTGCGCTATAGACTGCTTCCTGCTTTTGGAGGAGCCTCCAGTCCACTTGGCGTTCACATAAACATTTGAACCGCACCAGAGTTCACTTCAACCAACATGACCTACGTTTGCAGGCGGACCGCGGAGTTCGCTCCTTCTGGTCCGCATCACAGTTCGATCTCGCATTCATACCTTCCCAAACAGACTGGACTTCCTAGACAATCGAATCAGAGTTCGATTAAAGCGAACTGAACAGAAGCTGGTGTGAATGCAACCCAACACTCAGGCCTTGTCCACATGAAAACCAAGTTTTATTAAAACCGTTTCTCTTAAATACACGGAGTGAAATGAGTCTAGTGACGCCATTCACTGAAAGCTCTGCTGTGGGGCGGATTTGACCACCTATTCAATGAATTTCTTTGGCTCGTGGCAGAAAGAGATGGTGTTTGAAAAATAATAGACAGCCTTGGGAATGTAGTAAAATGAAAGAACAAGACAAAGCGTGTCAGGAAATGATTTTCCTGTTGAATTACTGTTTCTATAAAACCCTTTCTCCAAGGCAGCACTGACCGTTCTCCCTCAGGTGCTTGCTTTTTATGTATTCTCTTTTAAAAGAATACAAAAAAACCCTCACACACAAATAACAACAGAAAATCTGAATGAAAGAAATCCGTCTCCTTGTTAAGGGATTCATAATCAATAGCTGCTGCTTTTGTCGTAGCAGCGGGAAAAGTCTTTGGCCGTCTGTGTCTTTTGAGGATGCGGCCGCGGTACGCAGGAGAAATTAAAGCTACGACAAGGAGCTGCAGTCTGACTGACGACGGCTGTCACATGGCCCGTGGCTCTCTTTTAACCAGTTGCTGCACAGATCCTCCCTCGGAGAGACTCGCTCCAGAATGCGGAACGAGAGAAGGATTTCCTTCTCTGTAGGTTTTGCGGTAATATTATTGGAAACCAGAGCAGAGAACTGCTGCTCTCTCTCTCTGTGTATGTGTGTGTGTGTGTGTGTGTACCCTCTTGCTCTTATAGTTGTGGGTCTAATTATCGGGCCTCTGAGAGGAGCCAGAGGCCAACAGGTGTCTCGAAGAGACCGCTCTGGATCAAAGCCAGTGAAAATAATTACACAACCCAACTCTCCTTCTCCTCGATAAGACCGACTGCCTGCTGCCTCGCACTCAGACAAAACCACATATCCGCAACCCCTTTTGTGCTCGCAGGCCAAAGAACACAGCCGGCTGCATCAACGCTGCGTAGCGACGTGGCGGCGAGCCGACAGACGGCCGCGCAGGCGCCCCGCCGCTCCGCGTCCTCGCACGCCCGACGGAGACGGAGAAACGTCAGCTGAACATTTTATCTGTTCATCATTAACGCGCCTCCAGGAAGCCAGGAGCAGACTTTAAAGGACAGCGCCACGCTCCGCCAGAGCGCTGGCATTTTCATGGCCTCCTTTCAAAGCCTCTCTTTGAAGTGTCTTAACGAACTACAGTCGAGCCGCATTTATCTGAAACTACAGCAGGGCGATAAAGCTGATCAGTTCATCAAAAAGAAAAGGGCTCGGCTCGATTCAGTTCGGTGCCACCGGACTCGCCCCGTGGTGACGGGACTAACCTTGAAACCGTCTGATTAGATTTCTTGTCAGAAAGGAGATAAAAGATTTCCAGCTGCGAGGGGAAAATAGCATGTGAAAAGTCCGGAAATATGCAATTACCGAAATACCACAATATAATGTCAAAAAATGATGCTGTTAAGAGTGTGAAGGAGAAAACTTAAATTGCTTCTTTTCACTATCACGGGCGGCCACATTGCTCCGTAAACAAACCCGGCCGCATCGCGGCCATCGCTCGCTGGCATTTAGAAGTTTGGGAAGCTCTTGCTCAAATCTTCCCCAACTTTAGATGAGAGGTTTTCATTCACGGGTTTTGATTGAGAGCGCCTCAGCGGTGTTGGGATGCGGCGTTGCCCGTTTGGAGATGCTGAGAAGGCAAATGTCACAAATGTTTTTGTTGCGGTTCAACTTCTCCCAGAGATGCAGCCGACAGAAAGTTACTCAAGTCGATTCAAGCTGCTAAAAACAGAGATGTCAGATTGAACTAGGAGTCACCCTACAGAGCCTGTACTCAGACTTATGAACGCTCTTAACCTTGAGAACTGATTAAATGAAGTAAGCTGAGAAGTGAAATAAACCAAGCTGATCTCTAACTTCTGCTGGTAGGTTCACCTGTCACTATTACAAACTTTACTGGGCCATAAATTGTCCCAGAAATGATTGGGGTAAACAATAACATCTTCATTTTGAGACTATTTTAAAGTAAAAGATCAATGAACTTTAATTTCTAAAGAACAATTAACACTGGAAGTGGACGAGATTTTAAATATCTAAAATGAAACAAAAACAAAGCAACTAAAAACAATAAATAAACCAAATACAATACAGTGAATTCTGAAGTTTCTGTAAATTGGGCTCAAACAGCTAAAACAAGCAGAACGATCAGGTAGGACTTTTTATTTCATCATACGATTAATTGATTAATCAATTGATTGATTTATTGCTCTTTGTGACAGACTGACTGTTAAGATATTGACGTTTCCTCTCGTGTGTCAAGTCCTTTAGTTTGTGGGTTAGTGGAAACTGAAAAGTTTATTGAAACGACAAAAAAATATAAATTGCCTTCAAAGTTATTAACTACTAGAAACATAAGGCGGTGTCGAAAATGATAAAATTAATTTAACTTAAAGTTACTCTAAATCTTACTAACGCTAATTGGAGACACTTTTAAGGGTTCGGCACTCCTTACTTGTTTCACATGGGAAGATTATTGGTGAAGCACCACCGATAATCACACAGGAAGTGTGATTATTTACACACTTCCTGTCTACATAATCATCTCTCTCTTTGTAAATAAACATACAATGTGACTGTGACGATGGTTTAAGAATTCACTCAGTAATTTCTGCATTAGCCCATGAATTACTTTGAGACTGCTAAGGTCTACTTTATACTTAGCACATCTTGGACCAGCCGTTAGCTTTAGCGGACCAATTATTCTGTATTTATACTAACTGAAGCCCTTGACAGATTTATCTACTGTAGACAAGCAATTAACCGCCTACAGCTTCTTAACAAAACCTCTATTGAAAAGTCTTAAAGTGACCTCACATGTGTGATGGTGAGTCTGACTTTGATTGTTGTCCTTGCGAAGATTAAATCTCACTCTGCTGCTTCCTGTGTTTGCGGTTTAATAGTGGACTTCACCTTTGACTTCCTTGTACTTCCTATAGATGAATTTTGAGGTTTTTCTAATGAAAGCGAGTTCAGAAGGAGCAGGGAGAAATCGCAGATGAAGTGTCCCACCGCCTGACCCTGTTCTGAAAGGAGATCCAGCCGTGGAAACATGCTCGTTGCTGAGCTCTGATACTGTGATCGCCGCCTTTGTTCTGCAGCGAGTGCTGCAGAGGTCAGGAGCGTAGCATTAACCCTGCAGCAGCAGCTCTGGGTGTCAAATGAAATGATAAGGAACGTAGATATGAGAGGGTGTTTCAGACAACATGCAGTAGCTGCATTTCCACTGACCAAATAATTGCACAAACTGGAATTACGAAAATGAATTTGCTTAATGGAAACACTCCAATTTTAAAAGAAATAAATATGTTTTTTGATAGGTTTTTGCACTAGGATGTGGTGGTTTTTGGTTCTATTGAAACTTAATTTATCTCAAACGAGTCACATGATTGACAACCGGCTGTTACTACTAGCGAAAAAGTTGACGACCGTGACAGGAAGTGGTATGAGGATGATGGCGCAGTATATTTTTTAATGACTTATCACGTGTGATTTTAATTTAGTTTCTTATTTAATGGAAACACTGCAACCACAAAGTAGTGTTTTTTTTTAACATTAGCGGAGTATCAACAAAGTTTGTAATGGAATCTCAGCCTCAGATTTGCTCTTTAGAAATATGAATCTCTTCACATTCAGATGACTTAAAGGCATTGCTACATGCATTTTGTTCCAGTATGCATTCAAACCTCTGAATGAAGACTTTTCTCTTCAGATAAGTACAGATGATTGTCTAGCTCAGACCTGCAGATACAGTCAGATGTTAGAAAGGTGGTTTTCTCTATTTGTAATTTAGAAGCACGAAAATATAGCAAGAAAAATAGACTTGAGTTGCTTTAACAGAAACAAAGATCCTTTTCTGCACCATTAAATATAAAAATAATTAAACAATTTCTAGCAGTTGCATTCATCTATTGTGTTTAATTAATTTAATTTCATAATTTCTAATTAAATAAATGGTTAGGGTTACATTACCAAGTAAAGATTAAAAAGTCGAGTCCTACCTCTCACCGCATAGAGCCGTTCAAAGGAATCCAATCGCTAGTGAACGACACATCAACACTCAGCAGCTATGACTTAGCTTCCTCTGATCACATAATATTCCTGGAGCTATTTTCTTTCTGCCGGTATCTGCAGCTTTTCTGTTGAGTAACCCGGTCTCAAGCCAGTTTTCCATTATTAGTTTTAACAACTTTGGCTAGCTGGGGCTGCACAGTGGCGCAGTTGGTGGCACTGTTGCCTTGCAGCAAGAAGGGGATCCCTCCGGGTACTCCGGCTTCCTCCCACAGTCCAAAAACATGACTATTAGATTAATTTGTCTCTCTAAATTCTCCCTGTCTCTGTGTTGCCCTGCGACAGACTGGCAATAGACTTTGTGATCAACAGACCTGCCTCTCGCCCGAGATTGGCACCAGCACCCCTCCCGACCCAACTGGGGTCCCCACCCTTGTCCCACTGGGGACAAGTGTGTTAGAAAATGGATGGATGGGTAAGCACTTTGAGCTCAAGTCACAGCAAATGAACGGCTGTTTACATGCAGTGCCTCGCGGACCACTAGGGGAGAAACTGCGCTAGAGTCACATTCACCCATTCGCACACACATTTATACACTGATACGCAGATCGGTAGGCAGTTTGGGGTTTAGTGCCTTGCCCAGGGGAATATTAACATGTGGCAGGAGGATCACGCCTGGTTCTTTGACCCAGGTCTGGTTTTTCGTACTACTACCTGCAGTTTGTGTTTTAAGCTGACTCACTTTTAAATGACACGATCTGTTAAAAATAAGACAAGATTAACAGCCGACACCGCTAGGGTCATGACCTATTTCAATAAATATGAAAAACTGTAAAAAAAAAAAAAAAAAAAAAATTGACTACTAGATGATGATGTCTCTGTGGGACCAAATCTCAGTGAGAATCCCAATCTGCATGCATCTTCACACATACGGAACGTCTCCTTTGGTCGCGTAGCTCCAAGGAATAAATTCCTGTAACACGGTATCAGGGTTTGTATTTTTAGGCCCTGCAGAGACTTCTGCTCCCATTGGAGCTCATTTATGGCCTGGATCCACAATAATTCTCATGCGTTTGGCAAAGGGCTATGCCCTCTGAATATTGAACGATTTCCATTCATCTTTTTTGGCATTCAGCACAGTTATCAGCCTCACCTTCTGTGTCTGCGAGCCTGGCTTTGCCAAGCGAACCAGGCCGAGTCCTGCTCTCTGCCCTTAGATGCGCTGAAATCTCTGCGGTGATATTGCTCAGAATCTGATTTTTGTACAACGCTTGCTTTTTGTTTCTTCATTAGTTGCCCTCGATGCTACAGATCGGATAGGGCTGGAGTGCAAAGCAGGAAAGTAGGACGTCTCATCATAGTCGGTACAAGCTGGCAAGATAACTTGACAACAGTGGGAAATACTTTATGTAATTGCTGCCTTGAGGTTTTGTTTCCTGTTTGTTATGCCAGACAAACTGTTGAATTCACTTCAGATTCACTGTTTTAAAGTTGCAATGTTTGGTGAGAAGCTAAAAATAATAATAATAATTCAACTTAATTGTCATTGCAATGTCACAAGTACAAGCAATGAAATGTAGTAGACCAAGCTTGATTCAAACCCAGGCTCTCCCATTTGCTTTAACCACTGCGCCAAATGCGTCTACATAGAAGATGAATATTGAAAAATTATGATTCTTTTGGCGTCTGATTTTTAATTATTTGACTCAATTCAAATTCATAAATACTTTATTGATCCCAAAGGGAAATTAAAATGTCTATTGAAAACACTTTTGATGCATCTATTGTGACGTGTGCTGATTTTTTTGTTTGACTTCTTCTGTAATTGTTGACTTTTTTTGCATTTCAGTTGTTGCTTTATATCTTTTAGATGCATCGTGGTTACACGTTTGCTTGTTTTTGTGTCTCAGTTTGTTCCTCAGCCTGGTTTGAGTTTCTGTCCTCCCAGCACAACTGGTCCTTGTGATTGTCACACCTGCTACCCCTCACTACATACATCCTGCACATTTTCCCTCCTCTTCCTGCCAGCTCGCTGTGTGCCTCACCACCTGTATTTTCAGCCCCGTTGCCAATCTCTTCATTATTTTTGGATCCTTGTTTTCTTATGTTTTCCTGAGTTTTCTGCCCGGCAGCATCTTCTGTTTGGCTTCGTCCATTTCAGGCTATCAAGGGCTTTCCATTCTGCTTGAAGCACACTTGTATTTTATTCTTTTTTTATTGTGGTTTGTTCCCAAAGGTTTGGTGAGATTTTGGTGATAAAATAACTTGATTAAAGTTACGGCGAGATTTAAGCGTAACCATTAAGCTTCGTAGCATAAAAACTGACTGGCATGTGATGTGATGGGTTGTGAGATTAGACTTTTAGACCCTGCTATGTTCAGCTGTTGAGAAGACATTCAACACGAATCAATAGCGGCATATATCACAGTAGACATGTGATCAATATCAATAGATAATGCGCCTGGCAGACTATTCAATCATTTCACTGAACTCTGATCCGGAGCCGCGCAGCATTCTGGGAGACGTAGGCAGAAGAAAGACTTTAGCCGCTCACCGTCACGATTGGCGGAATCAACTCCCTCACTCACTCTTTGGTTACCTAGCAACTCACTCTTTAGTTACCTAGCAACAACCCGTTGAGCTACTTGCTCAGTAGCAGTTTAATATTTTGACATCATGCCTCATAACTGCCTAAAAATAAAATAAAACAACATTGTGGAGTGAAAACTGTGGCTAAAACAGGGAAGGTAACGCCACCAGTTTGGTTGTTTTACAGATATGTATAAAAAAAAAACCAAAAAAAAAAACAATCAATAATTATTGATATCGAATGAAACGCTTATTTTGGTTTTTCAGCCATATAGTCCAGCCCTACTATAAGAGCACACAATGTGCTACAGAGTAAGTTAGTAGTAGGAATGCACGATATGTCAGCACCGACATTGGTACATCAGTGGTGTACAATTTAAAATGCGTAGAAAATTTTACAGATTTAACCCAAATCAAGGGTTGAAATGCAGTATGGAGAAATCTAGAATTTGACCTCAAGGTTTTATTGGCCAGTTTGGGAGATTGGAGGTCTTGGCTGCTGCCAGGAAGACAAAGGAAAATGCAACTATATATTCTGTAGATTTGCTCTAAAGAAATATGTTTTTTTTAAAGTCCATTTCCTGATTTATTTCTTATCTCACCGTTCAAATGTTGTATCTATCTATCCCTCCGTCCATCTGCTCTGTGTGGCGCTGTGAGGCGACAGCCTTTTTCCTCATTAAAAAATATGAAACGGACCTGGCCTGTATTCCAAATAAAACGCTCTGCGTTGTTTCAGAGCACATATAGCGCGTTTCCTCTCCTGTTGGTGGAGGTTTACTGACAGCAGTAAATGTTGGATGTTCCTGTTCTGGCTCTCCGGAGTTGGCATTGACCTGAGAAGGACATATTTTTACATTTTGTGCTCCACTTAGCTGGAACAAATTGGAGCATATGTGGCACGCCGATGCTGTGAGAGTGGCGGGACACTTCGGGAAATGGACGAGTTGCTGAATTGTGGGTTTGCTGTCCCAGTCGCAACATTAGGAGAGAGTTTCTTGGTTCTCAGTCAGTTGTCAGAGTTATCTCGATAAATATCAGATGGCTGCACGAGCCTCGGGTCCTCGCGGCGTGGAATGGCCGTGTCACCATGAGATCAGGCACCACTTGCTGCCTGAGCCAGATTTCCTCCCTGGAGTCTGACTGCCAGGCTCGGCACAGACTGTGTGACAGACAAACCGCCGACCGGAGCAACACAACAACCGTACAAGTGTGTGTGGGTGTCTGAGCGCCTATATATATATGTGTGTGTGTGTTGGCTTGTTTCTGTATGCATGCGATCTGCTCTGCCTGAGTTACTTAATACAGACAGAAAAGTGACGAGCCCCCCCAGTGAGACGTGAACTCGGGTTCTCGCGGTGCGGGCCTGGAGGCTGTCGACTCGTCTCTTAAGTTTCTCCACTCTGTCAATTTGTGATCAGAGCTGGAGAGGCTTCTGTAATGTTCTTCTCAGGTGGAAACGTGCTCCCGCTTCTTGAAATTCCTTCAAGGGAAGTGGGAAAAACTCCTGGTTGAAAACGGCTCCATTTCAAGTCAGTTTACTTTCTGACATTTCTTTTTTTTAAATTGGTTTATCCTGCCTAGTGTTTGACAAGATCAGCAGCAATATCAGAGGCTAAACATGATTTATACATGCAACACATTTTCTGCTCTCCTGCAGGATGCGGCCCGCTTGTTTTCAGCCTGCGTTGTCCCAATGTATCACCTAAAAACATCACAAAACTGGAGCATTGCTGGTTTATGTGTCATCAGTGTGCTTCTATAAATGTTTATGATTCGCTGTGACATAGCAGCTCTGCTGTAATGTAGCAGTTGCTTTGACAGCAATAAGTATGGTAAAAATTTAAAATTTCTATATGTACTTAAAGGCGTAGTGTCTAAAACCTTGACACTTTGTGTTAATTTTATAGACTGCAGCTAACTTTAGAGTTACAACTAAATCATTTTAGTTATCGATTAATCTATCAATCATTCTGGTGATAATCGGATAAAAAAGTTTGTATACTTCAGTTAATGATTAATTAAGTACTAAAATAATTGACTATTAGTTCTATAATCTATTCATCGCAATTAGTCCGGTTAATCGTTTCATCCTTGACTAACTTAATGCCGTTTAATTTCTTTATCTCTTCCTGTATGAGAAACTGGAAATGCAGCTCTCAGGTAACTAAAAAGTTAAAACCCTAAAGCTCTGTTTATGAACGGTGGTTCTGCTAACGCTAAGAGAGTTAAAACGCTAAACCAACATGGTATTTAGAGGAAACTAAAGCTAAAGCGCTCCAGCTGGAAACAATGTAAGGCTGCAGAGTTACACCAAGTTTATTTTGATTTTACATCCTGATAGCTGTTGCTGGTGAAGCCAGCTATGATTGACAGCCAAACATCTTTATTTATATAGGCTAAAAAAAAAAAAAGAAGAGGGAAGAAAAGAGACAGTGTTTGTTTTGAACTATTTTGAAAGTGTGTGTGAATGTTCAATCTAATTTAACAAAACTACTGCATATTTTCCAGTAATTAACGCAGGATGTTACAAAATGGAAGCATAATTTGTCAGAGATTAGCACTTTTCAAACATCACTAAAAAGAACATGCTCTTCAAAAAGGTTTCGTTTCGCTGGTTTGTCAGGAACGAACTCTGAAGGACGCATCGCTCACACCTTTCATAAACAGATGGGGGGAAAAATGAGTTTACTAGCAGGGAATGAATAAAAGAGGAGTCAGAAGCAAGACGTGTTTTCCCTTCTGCATATGAGACAAAACATAAGAGTAGTTTTTTATTATTTAAAAATCCATTTTATGACATCAACCTTTTACGACGTAATTATTATTTTACAATATAA
This sequence comes from Brachyrhaphis roseni, assembly GCA_903066815.1. Taxonomy (NCBI): domain Eukaryota; kingdom Metazoa; phylum Chordata; class Actinopteri; order Cyprinodontiformes; family Poeciliidae; genus Brachyrhaphis; species Brachyrhaphis roseni. The sequence continues at coordinate 22,449 of CAEFZY010050884.1, forward strand.
TTGTTCATATTAAAAAGAACATATTCAATTAATGAAAATGCCACATTGACATGCATCAGGCTGCATGACTTTTATGCAAAATGGCATGAGAGTCTTTAAATCTTTATGATTTTTGTCCAGCAGCTTTAAAACAACCATATATGTATGTTGATATTAAATTTAACGTTCTTAACCAATCTGGCTCAATAATGTTTTTTTTTTGTTTAAGCAACAGGTGAGAAAAATAATGTTTTTAAAATGCATTTAGTTAAAATGTGGACACAATTATTTTTTTTAATTTTTTTTGCAGATTTAAACCCTAAATCTCAAACTTTTATTACTGTACAAAAAAACGAAGCTTCTGTCATGATTTCAGATAAATGTTACCACTTTGGAAGAGCACTGAGGTTTTGGACAATTACTCCACCAGTGATCCAATATGGTGGGTAATTTTAGGGGGCTCCCTGTGCGCCATGCTGCAGCTTTTTCCAGTGATGAATCTTTAACAGACTGGAGGCTGCTCTGAATTTGTTTGTTGTGATTACATTTGGTGAATGATTATTCCTTACATGTCCCTTTGTTCTTTTGCACTCTTGGCATCACGCCATATGGCTGCATCTGTTGTGTTTCTCTTCGGCGGAATAACAATCAGTGCAATTTGTGACACGTCTTTGTTGTTTATCTATTCATGTGCAATGTGGCTGCAGTTTATCACGGGGCTGATTTTCTCTTTGACATCGAGAAACAGATGGGAGCACTCGTAATGATCAGGTAGACCAACAGTAATTATTTATTCATTACCTGATTTCTCCGCCTGCGACGCCGAGTTTTGATTTCGCTTCATTAGTTTTTACACAACTGAGCAGCGTTGGAGCTGCAATTATCCAGATCTATTATTGACCTAACATGGCTAGTTTTGATTGCTTGTTTGCTTTAAAGTTTATAGTGAGGAGTAGCTTTGAATAGTCAACATGTTACCTGTTATTCCAGTTATAGAGAATGTGGTCAAATCTATCTTTGGGCAAGCTAGTAGTTATTTAGTAACACAGTTACTAATTCCCAACATCTAACACCAAACAAACTTCTCCAACAACTGTATGAGAGCTACGCCACCCTTTTAGATAGGACTCATGAGGTGTGGGGATTTCAGGCAGTGATGGTGCGTTCACACCAAACGCGTTTTGAGCGTCGGTGACGTCTGGTTTACATTCAAAGTCTCTGTGAAGGCGCATCGAGGGCCGTCGCGATGCGTTTGAAGAGTCTAGCGTGTCGAGATTTGAACCGTTTGGAGCGTTTTTACGCATCGAGCGTGTCTAACGCGTCCGACGCTCCACATAGACTTTGAATGTAAACCAGATGTGACTGATGCTCAAAACTCGTTTGGTGTAAACGCACCAAAAGGGCACAAGCGTCAAACTTGAAGCGTCACAAGAGTGAACCCACCATAAGAGTCCGTTCAGCTCGCCAGATATGTTATTAGCATGCAGAGCCTTTGAACCCACATTAGCAAATATATGATATCTTACCAATGTTGCATGTGTCTGTTGCCAAATTGATTTTGAATGCTTTTTCATTGGGTGACAATTTAGCATGTTTTTAAGCTCTAGTAAAATAAAGATCACACACGGAGTTCAGCAAGGCTTTGTTCTAGGGTCTCTCTTAATCCGTAGCTTTGAACGTGAATATGTGTGTCCTTTCCAATTAGTTAGTGATTCAGTGAAATGTTTTATGTAGCGCCTGAAGTTCTTTGACTGATACATAGCTTTATGTTGAATTCCAGTTGAATAAATAGTTTAAAAATCTGTAAATTTGACTCAATGCTTTATGGTTTAAACGATGAAATAAAACCATACATTCAGTATTCATTCCTGCTGTCTTTGTCCTTATGATCAGTGAGACATCATGGTGGGCATTTATCTCTATTTAGTACACTGGGTTGTAATACATTTGGTAGAAAGTATATATAATACCTTATATGATATTTTTGTGTGTATAGAATTATATTTGCTTGCTGCTCCTTTGTCTGAATCATATTTTTATACAAATTGTGTTTGGTTTTCTTCAACATTATCTTCCATTATTTGGGAAAAGATGGAAAACTAAAAACCAGAAAATCTGAAATCCAATCATAATTGTGAAGATGGGGGGGGATTATAAAAACGCATATCTGGGTTCAAATGAATCCTCGCAGCCCTGTGGAAATGTTTTTACTCGCTGATAGATACGTTAGTAGATCATAGACTCTTGCATTAACCAACTGTTAAAAATTGATGCCTTAATTTTTTTCCCAAGGCCCTAACCTTCTCTCGTTTGATGTGTTTCCCAGCGGTAATTATGCTTTCTTTGTCACGCCTCTGCCTTCTCTCTCTTATTCTTCTGAAATAAAATGAAATTTGTCATGAAAGAATGTCACATTAAAAATAATAATTAGTCTCTGCTGACCTTAGAAGTAGAAGTTTGATTAAAAAATTAAAAATTAAAATGTTTTTCATCGTGTGACGCTAATAGTGAAAACTTTAATTTTCCATCGGTTTCACAAATATAAAGTAATTATTCCACTTAGGTAAGGCTAAGTGAATTCAGTCACCTCAGTTGCAGTCATGCTATTTACATATTTTCATAAGTTTATTACAATTTAAGTTAGTTTTATGAGTTCATTGCATTTGTTTTTTTTCTTCTACCAGCAGAAAAGTCAAATCATTTTGATTCTGCAGCTCTGAGAAAATGTGAGAAAGTTAAATGTCAATTCTTTCTGTGTTTGTGTTTTTGTTTCCATTTGTGTTTTCATCATTTTAGACTCTTCCTGAAAAGTCCAGCAAAAATATTTTCATGTCTGTCTCAACCTCCAAACCACTAACTTCTTTTAATTTCTTTCTTATCGCTGAGACATTTTTGAATTTTGCCAAAAACCCTGAATCACTGTTACGGTTTTGGCTCACTGGAAGGAGCGATTTATCATTCCTTTGTATGAGTTGGTATCAGTGTTGACGAAGACGAAGTACAGCAGGAAACATCAGATGAACACCCAACCCTGCAGCTGCTCAGCTTTTGTCCAGATTAGCTGTTTCTTACACCAACTACCCAGCATGCAACATGAACTGAAAGAGGTCAGAGTTATATTTAATTTAACTCCAGTCATCAAGAGTCGCTGTCCTGCAACTTTTAGATAAAACACCTGTTGCTTGTTAACACAAAAAGTGGAAAAATCCAATAACATAGTGGCAACTCAATTCACATGGCTGACTCTGTGGGCGGGCAATGCCCCCAATGCTCGCTGGGCCTGTTGGTGTCAGAGGTCAGAGATCAGAGGAGAATGGGTAGACTGGTCCAAAATGAAAGGCAGGCAACAGTTGCTCAAATTCACAAACTCTTTACAACATAATGCGACGTGTTGAACCCTGAGGCAGACGGAAACCAAGGCTAACGATTCACACAGGCTCCCCAGAATCGGAGAATAAACAGATTGGGAAAAACGTTGCCTGGTCCGATGAGTCTCCAGGGTCAGAATTTGAGGTAAATGACGTGAAAGCATTGATTGATTCCTGCTGCTTCATGTCGATGTTTAAGCCTGGTTGTGGTGTAATGTGTGTGTGTTGGGGGGGGGGGGGGGGTTACTAGTGTCTTCATCATGACGATGAATTTCGTGTCCTCTACTGGTCTCTACAGTCATCAGATCTCAATCCAATAGAGCGCTTTTGGGATGTGGCAGAAGGGAATATTGACATTATGGATGTGCAGCACAAGATGTCTGCTGTGAGAATATCATGCAAATACAGGAGCGCATTTATCATTTATCGTGATACATTCCTTATCATGGAAAACTTTTAAAATTATGTAGCTTTATATTATGAAAGCTAAAGTTTAATCAGTAATGCTTTTATAACAAATTTATGTCAAATCATTATTTTTTAGTTAATGTTAAGTTGTCATAACAAAGACATTTTGAATAATGTCATCTTTGTATTAAAAGTGTCATGATTTACCAAATGACACTTTATGACAACAGTCATAAATATTCATGAAGACTTACTCATGTTCATGACAGGTGTTATGTCATGTTTATTACAGTGTCACGACAGTCTTATTCACAACCCGTCAAATAAAGTGTTACCATAAATTCCAATAGATGTTTAAAACCCCCAGAAACTGCCCATAATGTTGGGATTGTTATTTTTGCTATTTCCCCCACTGTTTGTTCAATAAAAGTATTAATAAATTTGAAAATATGATTAAATGCAATTACTGCGTGCAGCTTAGTGATACAAATCACTTATTTATGTGACAGCTGTTTTATTGCTTATTGACAATAAGCAATAAGGCTGCGTTCACACTGCAGGCTGAAGTGACCCAATTCTGATTTTATTTTTTTTTTATGTGTTGCGACCTGTATCTTATCTTTTCATGACAGTCTGAACAGCATAAATTAAATACTGGATAATCGTTAAGTAATAAGCAATATTGTCATTTTGAAAAACCATTGCAAACATTTGACACCCAGCACAAAGTTACTGTGCACTTTTTTTCTTTTTTTTTACAATTCCTAACTTCCACTTTTGATTGATATTTTTTATGCAATTTTGTAAAGAGACTCTAATCCATTTTAATTGTTGTTGTTTTGATAGTTTTTTTAAATTTTGGATATTTAGAACGTTTTCCAGGTCCAGTGATGAATATCTTATTTTTATGTGGGCAAACTTGCATTAGCACGCCATTATAATATTTTAATATATTAGCTGGAAGTCCTCTCAAAATGGCAATATTACCGTTTATCACAATAGTTTCTGGCTCTTATTGTCACTTTTATCGTTATCGGAATAGTACCCCAAAAAATCGTGATAAATAATTAAGTCCATATCGTCCATATGTGAATATGGACCAGAACAGCTGAGGATTGGTTCTGACACCTTGTTGAATCGACGCCACAAAGAACGAACACGGTTCTGATGGCGGGAGGAGCTCCACCGCGGTACGAGTCGTAACAAAGCGCCCTGTGAGCGTCGTGAACGCTGTTGTGTTTCTGACATGGGGTTTTCGTACTCTAGAGTTGGTGGAAGTCAGTGTCACGCTGCGGCCCACGTGACCTGACCCATATATCCAGGGAGGAGCAGCAATCAGCAGCAGAGCCGAGGGGTGCCGCGAGGCGGGGAGCGCACACGCCTCCCCACAGGACAGGCAGCCATTACCAGCACAGGAAACACTATCATCCAGAAGCCTCAGGCTAAATGTAGGATTCAACGGAGCAGCGGAGGAATCAAGTCGCTCCAAAGTGCAACCAGCAAGTCCTCCGCGCCCTTAAACATATTTGAGCTGCTTGAAAATTTTATAAAAGATACTTGTTCACCTATGGGGCGATCATTGCTGCGGCGCAGCTGCTGAAAGCCAAAATTAGGTTTTCTTTATGCTTTTATGAGGTGCTGAAACTTGAGCCTACATTTTTATTATTTTTTTTTACTCATACATGTCTTTAATGAACCGAGAGCTTGTTTCCAGTAAAGTGGGATATGGTGATGGGAAAAGAGAGAGACTGAATGAAAGAGAGGAGGCGTTTAGGGACGAATGAAGATGAGGAGGGTCACCGTGTGGACTGACAGATATGGAAATGGAGTCATCAACTTTTCCCTCACTTCCTCTTTGTATTTACCCTTCAAAAAAAAAAAAAGGTGAGCGAGTGCTAATAAAACATTTATCAATCCAGGAAAGTCTTTAATGTGGGTGACATTAAAAGACGGGGAAGAGATGAAAAGCTTAGAGAAAGAGAGGTGGAGAGGAGGAGAGAGGGGGGACAGCTGACCGGTGATTTGGTCCAACACAGGACAGATACAGGAGTCTTTCAACATCCTGGATGAGGGTCCATTTATTTTTAATTTGGGCTTCAAATCAAGTTTGATGATGACTGGGCCGCAGATTTCAGTCCAGATCGGCATGATAGCATCACGGCTACTGCACATTCATAATGCAGAACGCCTGTTCCAACACAAAGCAAAGGTGCTCTGATGGATGGATGGATGGACAGGCTGTCTGAGAGAGAGAGAGAGAGAGAGAGAGAGAGAGAGGGAGAGAGAGAGAGAGAGAGAGAGAGAGAGAGAGAGAGAGAGAGAGAGAGAGAGAGAGAGAGAGAGAGAGAGAGAGAGATAGATAGTGTTTCAGGCTGTGCCATACATTTGCACTTGTGTTTCTATAAATAAGTGAGAATGAGAGAAAAAAAAGTATTTTACTCGACAGAGAAAAAAAAATAGGTAAAAACTTCTTTGTTGTGAGTGTTAGCAAGCAGATAAAAGCCCTACGCTGCCTGAATGGTTAAAGACACACACATGCACACCCCGACGTCTCCTTCTCTCTCCTCCTCTCACTCGTCTCTCTCATACCTCCAGCAGAACAGGACTCCCTTGTTTGCTCCCTGAAACACACTTGTTAAGCTTGATGCCAGTTTTGCGCGGAGCTCGTCTCCGCCACCAGAACATAAATGAGACGCGCCGGGGCTCGGAAGCTCTCAAAAGCAGCCTGACGAGTGGTTTGATCAAAGGCCGACTTGCCTCCACGCACACATACTTACGTATGTACTTCCCCCCTTCCCACTTCTGTCTTCTTCTTTTGTGTTTTGTCGTCATTAATTAGAGCCGCGCTAGCCATCCGAGCGCCTTGTCATCCCTCAGGCCTGGCCGTCCCCTGAACCTCTGCCGCCCCTCCCATCCCAGCCTTCATCCGCCTGTGGAGAAAAATAAATGACAGGATAAAGAAATGAATGGGAGGTTGTTTTTTTTTTTTGGGTGTGTGTGTGGAAACAATAAGGACAGTCCCCGCATTTTGCAATGTAAGGTTATTTATCTTCAGGTAAAGCTACACCCCTGTTCTCCCACCGTTCAAATGTACTTCCTCCTCCTCTTCCTCCTCCTCCTCCCTCAGGAATAAAATCAGCAATCCGTTCATTACAATCTGGACCCCTGGAACCACAGAAATGGCAACACTTTTAATTTTTAATCAGGACCTCAGTCAGAGGGGACTTGGGTTTTTTCCTTTTTTTTTTTTTACTATTATTTCACTCCCCACCCGTTCTCACCACCTTCCTCTCACCTTCAATCCTTGTTACTTTTATTCTCCTCCCCCCAACACTCCCACCTCTCATCCCTCGTACCGCTCTTCAGCGAGTCAAGGTGATGAATGGGTGAGCGCTGCCATCTCCATGCCCACCAGCGAGAGGCAGAGGCCGGCTAACGCGGCTCAGATGCTCTCGGGGATCACAGGCAGCGGGGAGAGTAATTAATCCAGTAGGTTGCAGGACATAGGGGCGCTTCAGGACAGTGTATCAGAGTGAGACGGTGTGTGTGTTACTGGGAGCAGAACAGATACTCCAGACAAGTTTTGTTTTTTATCCAAATAAAACTGGATAAACTACAGGGAAAAAAAAGTGAGTACTTAGTGTGTTTGTGCGCGTGTGTGTGTGCGTGTGTGTGAGAGAGAGAGATAGTGTGGGCAGACGAGGTCCCTAAATAAAACCGCTTGGGTACAGACGGGAGCAGCCAGAGGCGGCACATTCAAGACTGTCCTTGAACTTCAGGGTCAAACCACACAACTACACACACACACGCTCGCACAGGCACACACACTCTCCTACATTCAGCCTGGATGTAGGAGACGGCTCTAAAGTTTCTGCAGGGAGGGTGTGAGGCATTATGTCACCTCTTTTCTCAGAGTAAATTCATTGTCTGCGTTGCTACTCGGAATAATCACTCAGCTTTAATAGTCTGCTGACAGAGCCGAGGACCCGGCTGTGAAATGAAATTGCGTCCACCTTGGTGAAGAGAGACTTCGAGACAACTGCGGGGCAAATGAACGATGCGTCGGAGTGGGATGTATAAACAAGTGTGGTCTCCGTCAAAGCTACATGCTAATTGGGCCGATCCATTACACACTTTGACGTGCTTAATGTTTCGAAGGATGAGGGATTACGGCGTTCGCAGGAGGCCGGCTGGTTTCCTGTGGTCCGTGACATCTAACCCAGAGGCTACGGCTCCATGCATCATTAGTGCTGGCCGAGGTGGCCAGCATACCAATCACACCTTCCTACGACTTAATAAGATCACTGCGGCCAAACGAACAAAATGGCTTCACTTTGCTGTTAGGGCCGCCCAAAGTTAGGGCGGCCTCCTGGGTCTTCCTGCGTGAGGGCGATGATGGGAAAAGGCCGGCGCTACAGCAGCACAAAGGAGGCTAAGAAGGCATGCGTCAGAAAGGCAGAAAAAGCTAACCGGAGAAGATTAGATTCCGCCGCAAACATGTTGAGCAAATAGGAAAGGTGAGTACACACCAAGAAGTGGAAGGTTTCCTGACAGTACAGGTCTCTGCGCTGAGATGGTTCATGTTGGGCTTTCAGTGAGATGCTGCCATTGAGATCTGGGACTCGCCACAAAGCGTCAAGACATGCAACCAGTCAGTGACTGCTGGAGAATCTCCCAAAAAAAAAAAAAATAAAATAAATAAAAATAAAAATAGGCAATCTGGTGATTAACAAATTCTAGAGAAATTTAATTGTTACCTCGATTCTTCAAAATCCCCAAAGACAATTTGTGAATCTCGTTTTAAAATCTTAAATCACTAAACATCTTCACTTTGTCAATGATTATAGTCCTAGAAACAAGTCTGAATGCCACACTGGACCTGGTGGATTTTGTACGGTAGGACACATTTTTGATGCAAAAAATAAATGAGAGAATATATTTGAAATTTTTAGAGCCATAAAAAGATTTTGACACAGATGATCATTAAATACTTTAATGTAACTTAAACAAGTATGGCATCAGAGGTCTTCCCCATGACTGGGGGCTTATTTATTCAAACAAAAGATATGTGATTAATCATGATTTTTAGTTTCTGACTCTGCCATGCGGTGTACCACAGGGCTTGGTACCAGGTACATTACTGCTTTTTTTTTTCTCCATCATATATGATAAAAAAACGAGTTATGTTTGATCTGGAGTGCATTGTATTTGCAGATGATACAACTCTTTTTTTTGTAGTAAGAAAAATTGTTATTGTCTTTTGAATGCATTGTAAAATGACCTGGAGTTAATTAAACTGTGGCTTTATGCCAACAAATCGTCTAAAACCAAAAGTGCATTATATTCAAAAATCTGAAATTGACATTTCAGGTAGCAAAGTACTTGAGTAATGCAGTAATCTCTGCGTCCTGCTGCTGAACACTGATGGTCAGCTGGCTAGAAGGAGGATATTACATGTTTGCCTCGGTAATGCAAACAGTGATTTTGGGAGTTTGGAAGTATTGTGTTTGCCAAAACATGAACTGTAATGGTCTGGGGAAAAAGGCTACATATAATTAATTATTAAGCTAACATTTTTTATAAACTACAGTAGACAGGATATCTGTTAAGCTACAGATTGCTAGCTAGCTAACTAATTAACTGGCTAAAATCAATTTGATAATAATATAGTTTTATCATGCACCAAAAAAACTTGAAAATGTATTCTACATTTAATAGTTAATAGATGTCATATTTCTCTAGCAGGATTGGAAACGTTTTTATTTTTTATCTTTTGGCAGAAGAAGAATTTTTGGGTGAAAAAGATCTTCAAAACCACTGAGACAGCTAGCATGTGTTAGCTTGTCTTAGCAACTGAGAGCCAACAACAAGAACAGTGTGTGCTAAGATTGTCCTGTACATAGAAATGTTAGCACAAAATGCTGTTTATGGGAAGATGATACATACAACACATGGACTGTATGGAATATAGGATAAAAACAGTTACAGTCTGCTCGTTCACTAGCAAATTACCCCGTTAGCTAACCACTTGTTGCTTTAGGCTAACAGGCCTTAATATTGAAACTATTTCAATAAACAATAAACATGTTTTAAAACAGATAAATAATTTAGTAGCTAAAGGTTGCGGGGCCGATAAAATACTCTATATTTACTCACTTTTAATGTTTTTCTTTACGACATCATGAAATCTTGACCCATCTTGCTTTGGATGTTGTTTGTCTGAGGTCCGCTGTTAGGAAAATTCTGTTATCATTATTACATTAGTAGTTTTACTAAGTTTAAATTGTTACCAGATGTTTCTAAGATAAAGCTAACCTTTCTATAACTTCACACATGTTAATTTGCAAATTGTTTTCTGAGGAACTCTTAGGGGTAAAGGTGTCTTTGTTTTCAATATACATCCTGTACTTTGAAGAAGACTGTCAGCCCCCTCAACACCTCTCAACATTCCTTTCTCTTTCTCTTGGTAATAAAAAGACTAGTTCTCATGCAGAGAGTCAGAACACATGGTAGACTCCTTGAAGAAGGGATCTGCTGTGTCTTCTTCTTCTGCAGAAGACTTGATCGAAAACTCAAACGTTGTCTGTGGTTCTTTTATTTAAGTGAACAAAATACCCAT
>CAEFZY010050885.1:0-40624 GCA_903066815.1 Brachyrhaphis roseni
GTGTGCAAACATCTGTGGATTTGCAGAATGGAAACAGCTTTTCTGCGTTCCCTGATGATGAATTTGTGGTGCAGCCTGATGACAGCGATGCCAGCAGGAGTCTGGCCTTAAGGAAAAATTGACCAGAGTGAGTCAGACAACAGCCGGCTTATTTTATCCACCCAGACGGAGGCGGCCTAAATTGTGAAATGTATAAAAAGACAAACAGGAGAGACGGCGTGTGCAACAACAAATCTCCACAGGGCATCGCTCTGCTGTAAAGGCGTGAGAATTTTAATCAGGCAAAGTTTACCAAGAGATAAAAGAGAAAGAAAACAACACTGAACCAAGAGTCTCTTGCATTTATTTAGGTTATTATTTTTCCATGAATGTACACTGTATTCCCAAGAAGACTTGTGTCATTCATCCAAATGACTGAATTCAGGGGTTCCAACCATTTTCACGCCTCTAAGTGAGCAGAAGTGAAGATCCGGCGCAGACTGCGTTTGTGAAAGAACAAGTTGCTCTTAGGAGCTCACAGACTGTATCATCTATATTATAGCAAGGCGGATGTGATTAACCATAAAAATAAAAAATAAAAAAACAGAGAGAGTTCAGATTTAAGCCTGCTCCAAGTAATAAAGAATTTTTCTGGTATGTTGCCAATTCACATGTTAAATCCTCATTCTTTCTCAATTTATTTAATAAAATAACTATTTATTATCTAGAAATGCATCGTATGGATCTTGTCTTTTTGTATGTTGATTGTTTGATTTACTGCTCTGGACACGGTTCCTTGTAATCTATGTAGATAGACATTAGGTTGAAATCTAGATAAATATGATTCAAATGCAAACGTTACTAAAGATGAGAAATGATGGAGTGAGTGGCTGATAAAAAAAGAAAAGCACAGAACCCTACTCTGCTTATTTATTTTAATTAAAAGAAGGCAGAGTGAATACATTTAATGATCTTTGCAGTTTCAGGTTATTCCAACTTCTAAATAATATTTTGATTAAGAGCAGAGATTTGCAAACCAGGTGAAGTCTCACTGGCAAAGAGCTGATGTAAACAATTAAGAGCTTCATTAGTTGCATAACCAGTGCTAGAAATAGAGCACCTCAAATACCTGAGCTGTTAAAGGCTGTGAACTGTATCCTAAAAGTTCATAATTTGTTCACTGCTGGACAAATAAGCAGAAGTGTTTAATTAAGAGAAACTAGAGATATCAGTCCTGATGTATATTTTATTTATAGTTCAAATTCCTAATTGCACTTTCTGAAGGTTTGTTCCTTTTTGTCACTAAATAGTTTCTTTACTATTTATTTTACATTGGCTGTTCAAGGTTTCCCCCAGAAAACTTGCTAAGCCCGGTGGTTGTGACACTCAGGCAGTGCTTCATCCAGCGGCCCGCTGCGTTTTTGAGTTAAAAAATGTTTAAAATAGGCTGGAAATTTGACAATATCACTTGATAATTACGTGTTATTGGAAGATTAATATCTGAACACCAACTATAAAGTCTTAAAAAATGCAAAAAAAAATTAAAAACTTCAATAAATAAGCAATGCTTACCCTTGTGGGGGCTTAAAGCCTGGTGCCCCGCTAGGCTTATAATACACTGGGGGAAACCCTGCTGTTGTACTCCTAATTACACTGACTCCAATATATTATGAAGCTAAAGATGTATTTAAGTGCTGTACTGGTGCAGAGCTTTCAATGAAATTTGTAATTTAGTACATCTATGACTGTTAAAAAGAAGAGAAATGTTTTAAGTCCAGCCAGCTGTTTTGCTGAATCAGATCAGTTGGTATCAGCTGATACTAATCCTCACATATCAGAAGTGGAAAAGATAAATCATGCATCCCTAAGAGAAACTACATATATTGTCAGTTTTGTTGAGCTATTGAAATTGCAAACAGCAGTTAACGTGTATATTTTTGCTGATGAACAAAATTAACAGTCAGGGTTGAATCATTTTACATTTTCCCTAGGTTTGACCTCATTTTGAATTCACTTTGAATAACTTCCTGTTTTGCTCTAAAACGTCACGTCTCATGGTTTTTAGAGTTCAAAGCTTCATAAAGTCAGGATCCCAAAGCAGAAATTAAAAACCCAACAATGACCAATATTTACAACCATTTCATCAAAGCTGCAAGTCTCACCTAGAAGGAGCTAAACCCTGGTTACACAGCAGCTGGATGCCAAAGTCTGCAGGAATCCTGGCCAAACGTAGAATACACACACTCCTAATATAGAGGCTACACACACACACACAAAGGGCTCAGAGAGCTGTGCTGATTAGACACCCACTGCCCCACACTCAGTCATGACTCATGCAGTAATAGCTTTCCCACCAGCAGTGACTCTTCACACTGAACATAGCGGAGCTCATCGCTGCTTTGCATCATCATCACAGCTTACTGCAGGATGGAAAGAAGCAGCTCATGATGACAAACACGGCAGCAACAATGGAGCCATTTTTCACGGTGAAACCAATCCTCCAGGGACGGAAAAGAGACTTTCAGCTTAGTGTCATCTGGCAATAGGGTGGGATCATCTTGACTCATCAATGTCAGGATTATTACCTCATATAAATGCAACAAAGATGGCATTGAGTATGATTAAAAAAAAGGACAACTTGTTTAGATATTTAATAAAAGCGCTACCTCCTCGGTCATAAACCTTAACCAGCATATTTTATTAAAGTAATATGACTATTAACTGTAAGTGGAATAAACATTTTCAAAGTTAGCAAAAACACTAAACAAAAATTAGTGCACTGGAAATATTCGGTCACAGACAAATGACCGAATATGGGAACAGTGGGAATAAAATCCCACTGTGAGAAACTGATTGGATTTCTCTACATTTCTGAGCATGAAGTGACTATTAGATTATTCATCATGAAGCATTGTCACACACCTTTCCTAGAGGTGCCAATCAGTGAGGGATGTGCTGTTTGTGTCTGTAACAGAATCTGGCCGTTAGCCAGACTTCTGTGTCGATACACAAACCCGTATCTCTTTCGCAGACAAAACACACAGTTAGCCTCAAGTCTCCCCAAGGGGCTACCTGGATATAACCTTCCATGAAAACCTTTATTGATTAACCTCTAGCACAGGGATGCTGACTTGTGACACTACTCTGAATCTGATGCAAACCTGAGGAGAATCAGAAATATTTTGACACCTCCTCCATAACCTGTAGCTGTGTAAACACACCTATGGTGGGTATAAATAAGCTGCTGGAGAACAAACTGTTCCTGAGTGATGTAAATGAAAAAACATGCCGGCGCATAGTACGCAACAATCGCTGCACCCTCAAAGAGGAGTAAATGAGGTAATTGTGCTTTGCCATTCTGACAGCATCACCGTTTCTGTGAAGTCACTGCACAAGACAGGCGCCGGATTGGCTGCCCGTCAAGAGAGGTCAGCATCTGCTCTGCAACCGACCAATAAGGCCGACGTAAAGAGCCTAAAAACTGAACGACATCGCTACTCCTCCAGTCATTTCCTGCTGACGCTGCTGAGGGCACGCACAGTCATGTGCAAACACACTTACTCACTGTCAATACACACAAGTACACGAGGACAGAGGAGGACAAGTGCTGCCTCTGGCTTTAGGTGTGTGAAGGACAAAGCAGCATGCTGATGAAATTCAGTGTCAAAGTCCAACTTCCTGAGCTAAAGAGTCTTTTCTGACACTACCATCGAGCTGCTTCAGTTTTTAAACAATCAACAGACCCCAAAGATAAATTGCATCCACTTAAAATTCATTTCAAATAAAATTTTTATAAATTCTGTTTCCTGCATGCTTCAAGGTTTCCCAGGAACAAAACAGGGAGCATTGAAAATCCCTCGAGAGACGGTGGAAAAAATAAATAATTCATGGAGAGCTCTGTGGAGCCGAATGCTACTCATAACAGCAGGACATACAATCTATAAATAACTAAAATCCACCCTTCGTCTGCCATTTATTAGCTACTGAGGAAAAATTAAGATTCATTTAACTCTAGGTACAAAGTAACACACATAAAAATAATCTTAAAGGCATACAATCCTTTGCAATTAATGGGGAAATTATATATTTTTTAATAAAGTGTATGGTTTTAAGATCTTATTTTGTTTTTCTTAATATTCATATTAAGAAAACAGTAACTGAATAGCAATAATAACATAATAATACAAAGATACTTATATGATTTGATTATGGACAAAATGATTATGTATTATAATTATTTCCAATGTCAAAATAACCAAATTATTAGTAATAATAAATCAGAGTATTCTGTGTTTTTATTATATTAATAAAATATAATTAAAATTATTTTATACATTTTTTATTATAATAAAAATAGAATATTTTTTATTTTATTATATAAATAATATAAATAATAAAATCAACAGTTGAGAGCCCTGCAGAAGACAGTGAGGGGATCTTAACGACTCACTGAATCATGTCTACCTTCCTGATATGAAACTATATCAACTTAAATTATTATTTATTTGCTTTATGTGTTTTTTTGTCTCTCAATTTGTTTTTTCTGTTAATTTTATCCAACCGACTGTCTGTCCAGGGAAATGGACTTGAAGTTAGCAACGTAAATTTAGTCCAAACCGTTTACAACGTGCGAAAATGAATTTAAAATACGTCAAAATGTTTAACTACGCCACCCTGGAAATAATGTGACAGCATGTGAAAGCTGAGACTGTTGATTCACTCACAGCTGGTTCAACCTGCTTTAGCAAAGGAGAGCTAGCTCAGGAGCTAACCCTTTAGCTAGCTAATTAACGTCTCTAAACCCCGCGCACTGTCTGACAGGCACACTGTAAGTAACAACATCCCACGTTGGGCTAAATTTGTTCCCAAAAAAACAACAATAATGTGTTAAAAGCCAGTTTATGGCTACCTGACAGCTGAATCTACATCTCTGTTGCTAACCTCCACTAAGCACCCACCTGGAGAGATGCTTCAAGATCTGCTTCTTGATGAGCCCAGCCATGGTTGAGCTAATCCGATATTTGAGCCGCCGTCGCCGGGTACGAGCTTTCTGGCCAGCCTAACTGCTAGCTTCCCCACCTCCACTCGAGCTATAAACAAGCAGCTCAAATTCTTCTCCCGGTGTCGGTCTTCATTTCACCGCCGTCCCATCGCTTTAGTCTCTGAGTGAGGGTTGAGGCCGCCGGGTAAATGACATTTCAGACGTCCGAAAGGCAGCCCCGGCAAGAGGACAAAGCATTACCGGGTGTCCTGATGAGATTCGGGAACGGTGCAGGTCTCTGCAGTATCATAAAGAGTGCACCTGGTCTCACAGCATCCGGGGAACTGAGTCTGGCCGCTGCCACAGCGCCCACCGGGCGGAGACAGCTGCTGCCTTCAAGGTCCGCTCGGAAACAGCAGCATTCGCAGTGTACGTTTTCTCTGACGTGCCTCTATTTTTGTTAAATTTACAGCCACAATCTTTAATGTGACAGCCAGGCACAAATTAGATGCCTTAAAAAATGTAATACATCTATTTTACCTTCATAAGACACCGAATTAGTAAATAGAATCTACCTTTGGGTTTATTAATGTCATTATAAACACAGCGGGTCTATGAAGGTATCAGAGGTTTGTTGTTGGAGAACATTAGTATTAAATCGTAAACATCAGCAGGTCAAACAGAAGTAATAAAGCAATTATTTTGAACGTCTCATTATTGATCAAACAATCCATCCTTTAAAAATTGAGTTTGTCACAACAGCAAACACATCTATCAAAGTCTATCAAAAGGTCAACTTTTATTCGTGTAATTTACACATATTTTATTTTAATGTGGCGAGTTAATTTTAAAAATAGAGTCAGAGAAGTTCAGTTTGACACAGCAAAACCCTGGGAGAGATAAAGCCAAATGTAATTATTTTTTTTAACCTACAAAATGCAAAATGCTTTGTGTGCAAATTACCCTGAACACATCACTCCTCATGATGAAACATGGTGATGCTGGTGGATACCTTCTTCTTTAGCAACAAGGAAGCTGGTTCGATTACATTTATTACATTCTGAAAAACAAGAACACCAATAAATACATCTGGAAAAAGAGAACATTTTAATTTGGCGGTTGGATTTTTCTGCAAAGTAGGTTCAAGATAATAAAATGCAAAAATAATTCTAAGAAAATCACAGTAGAAAATAATCACAATGACTTCGAACAACTGAAGTAATATGAAACACTGTAATAAAGTGGTAAAACAATTTAAAAATAGCAGAAAAGACGTCTGGCTCAGACTTAAACGCTACTTTAGTGCCACCTGGTGGTGAAAAGTATACTTAAATTAACACATTCATCATTTCGAGTAATTATTTCCAGAATGGAGCTTTGTTGTAAAATAAAATTACAAATATTACAAAGAAATTAAAGGTTTATTATCACGTATAACAGTCGGTATTAAGAAAAAATTATACATTTCCATAAAGGCAATCTGGAAACCATTGCATCAACTTTTAACGTCTTAGTTCTGGGTTTCCAGATATGTAAGTTTCAGAACAGATCTGTAATTATGGGATGTGGCCGCATGCAGAACCGCAGCTGCCACGTATGAAAGGAGGAGCGCGGTGGAGGAAAGTGGGGCGCTCCTCCCTGCGCTGCTCTCAACCGTTTGCAGCAAGTTTACGTCAGGCAAGCAAGATCATGCAGAAGTAATAACGCGTGTATAACAGGCGATTACACGCGTGGTTGGAAGAAGTGATTGCTTTCTGGAATGAAAAGTGCAAGTTTCGATATCTAAGAAGTTTTGACACCACTTAGACTTTTTAAAAAGTTATAAAGGGCGTCAAAAAGAAAAGATAAAATCCTGCAAAACTAACGCCTCACTGGTGTTTTAAAACGTCATAAGCCATTCACTGTTTCTCGAATTGCTGGTGGGTTTTAGGACATTTACCCAGACCCACGCAGAGTTGTTTTTTGGACATGTAGGACAGCCCCCATCCGCATACCTCGACACTAAAAAGCCCCGTGGAAAGACACGCCGCGCTCCCTGATACGCTGCTGCTCCACAGCGGGGCTGAACTGGGAACCCTCTCCATCCACGACTGCACAACCAGCGCAACCTCCTTCCTCTCGCACTCATTTGGACCGAACCTCCGCTGAAAGATGACGACAAAAAACCGACCAAAGAACAGCGAGAAGAGCGCAGCGCCAAGCCAGGACGACGCGTCCAAGAAAAGCCAAAAGAGCGGAGGCGCCACCAACGGGGTGAGTGGCCCCGGGCCTCAGGGGCCCCGCTCAGGTAGTTGCCTCGGCCTTCTGGTAAACGCGGTGTTTTACGCCGCAATGATAGGGGCTGCGGGATTTGCAGCTTTCTATTTGCAACAAGTCGTGGAGGAAGTCCGTCTGATCCACGCAGAGCACCAGGAGAGCGCACGGAGAGGCGCGGAGCTGGGTACCAAAATGGAGAACGTTCTTCAACAGGTGAGTTAAAAATGAAGAGAATCGGCTAAACATGACTGAAACGTTACGTTATTGTGTTTAGATGGGTTTGTGTAATCTATTCAAGGATGGAGGCAACTAAAAAGATCAAATTCGCTGCTGACTTCTAATTAGTTTTGAATGAAAACCAGTTTAAAACTCTGTAATTATAACTTCACTCGATGTTTTAATAATCTGCCTCTGAATTTATATCTGAAGAGGATTTATTAAAATGAGATGAACTACTTCAGTCTCAAGTGGCAAAAGCAAGAGACACCCAACTCTTTGTCTCTTAGATTGTGTGAATGTGAACTAAAACATCCTCTGTTGTTCAAAAAATATGCTAAACCACTTTATTTTATTATTTTTATTCACCAATAATCTAAAAAACATGGTTTCTTTTTTGTAGAACCATCTTTTTGTTACATTTCTGGTCTTTTGGGGGTGTAATTCCAGCAACATTTTGCTGAAATTGTAGCAGCAGAAGCTCAGATTTGTTGGAGGACATTTTCAAAGAGCATTTGGTGTTAGGCCTGGTCTTTGACTAGACCGCTTTTCCCATGCTCAGGTCTCGTCTCTAAATTTTTTACCCTGGAGAACTCAAAACACTCATTTCCTAATCTCCACGGTGACGTCAAACACGACAGAAAGACATAAGATCAGTTTGCAGAATGAAGTTAGATAGAAAATCTTAAAAAACTGCCATTATGTGCCAAGAATATAAACAAAATATATGAATCACAAAAAAAACTTACCTCTACAAATGCTGATGTTCACAATAAAGTGTGAAGTTAGTAACAAAAAGATGAGACAAAAAAAACACTCAAAAGTGGAAGACATAGAAAAACACTTCATACCTGCTGTTAAGTACAGTGGAGGTTATGTGATGCTGTGGGTCTCACTTAACTTCAAAGGTCCTGGGATGCTTGCTAAAGTTAATTGAGATTGCTTTTTAAAATATAAAAAAGTAGATTTTAAATAAAAATCTGACAGAAGACTGAAAATAGTTTTCTGCTAACAACAGAATGTTGCAACTCCAACTATTCATTCATTCAGGAGGATGATGATGGTGGAGTCTTAACAATTCAGTTAATCTACTGAACAAGAGTTAATATTAGAGGTGAAATGATTCATCGCTAACTGTAGTATGCACTCAATAATAAGGCAATTTTTTGAAAGTGCAATTCTCAAAAGTAATTAATCCACATACATTTTGCATTTAAGATAAAAAAAAACAAAAACAAGGCTTTGTTGTTGCATTTTAGGCAAAGAAATGTTTATTTTCTTATTCAAAAAGGGAACTTAATTATTTGCATCGTTTAATGTATTTCAGTGGATGAGCCTCAGCTTTCCTTTTTTACCAGAATGAGCCAAATTCTTCTCCGATTAACTGATTATTCATCGACTGTTCCCGCGTCTCGTCAAGGTGGAGTCTCTGCGAAGCAACGTGGACGGATTGGAGTCGTCGCTGGGCGTCACGCGGGTGGAGCTGGAGGCGGCCGTGAGCCGCATGAAGCGGGGCGAGGTGGAGACCAGGAGGGTGGAGGAGGCACTCCAGAAGCTGCAGAACGACCTCCTCAGGGACCTGGCGGAGGGCGTCCGGGAGGTCAAGGAGGCCCGGGAGAAAGACTTCTCCTCTCTGGAGAAAACGGTGGAGGAGCGTCTGGCCGAGGTGAGCCAGTCCATCTCCGCCAGCGTGGCCGAGTTCGCCGAGGGTCAGGGCGAAGCGCAGCGTCAGCTGGCCGACCTCAGAGCCCGCCTGGGCGAATCCGCGGACCCCGCACTCGTCAAACAGGAGCTGTCCGCCATCGTCGAAGTTGTTGCCGAGATTAAAACGGCCAAACAGGCAGCAGATGAAACCTCTAATTCCCTCAGAGACCAAATCGGCTCAGTGAGGGAAGAGCTCCAGACGCGCAACAAGGAGGTCACCTCTCTGTCCCAGGAGGTCGAATCGATGAGGTCGGTGATGCAAGACACCGCCAGCAACCTGAGGCAGGCCCTGTCTGCGGCGGAGGCCGGGGTTCAGGCCCTGGAGGACCAAACCGCCACCCTGCGGAGCGGCCTGGAGCAGGTCTCAAACGCCGTCCGCACCGTGGAGGAGAAAGCAAACACTGCGGCGGCTCAGGCTCAGAAAAGATCCGATGATCTGGAGGTCAGGGTTCAATCATCAGAGGAAGGCGGGGAGTCACTGACTGCATCGCTGTCTGACATCAGCAGCAAGGTGGAGTCGCTGCTCGCCAAATACGACAGACATGAAAGCAGCTTATCTGTACAGGGGGCGGCAGTGGAGAGAGTAAGAACGGACATGAAGCAGGAGCTGGAGGGAATAAAAACCCAAATGGAGGCGCTGGATCAGCCTCAGCCGCCTGCAGAGGGCTCCACCGTCCTACAGGTGGAGCTGGAGAGCTTAAAAACTGCAGTGGAAGAAGTGAAAAGCAAAGCAGACATGATAGAAAGTCAAAACCAGGCCATTCGCACCCTGCAAGAGGCGCTCGCTGGTTTAGCAGTAGGTAAACGAGATGAAGGACGAAGCGGCTTGGAGGATCTGGAGAAGAGACTGACCGCTTTGGAGGACAGGATGTAGACCACATGAGGCGTTCAAGGGCTTTCAGGATGAGGGGGAAAAAACACACAGACTACTAGTCATGCAACGCCGCATCAGGATGCCAAAACAGGAGACAAAACTCCAAGTTACTGTTATGAAGATCTGCTTTCTGGAGCTGGAATCTGATGTCTTGATGCTGCACTTCTTGTTAGAACAAAAAAAAAAAAAAAGAGTGAGAAAAAGCTGAGACTCCTGATCTGTGAAGTTCAAACCTACACTCATTCTGCACTGTAGTTTTTTCTTTTACTTTTTTAAACCTCCAATTGCGATTTTTAAGCACTCCTCTGTTTGTTTTAGAAGAATAAAAAAACAAATGTAGCCGTGAATTTTTATTTTAAGTGAAATTTAGAAAATTATGTCTTAAGTTTTGCTGCTCATCGCACCTTCTTACATTTTTTTTTAGTTATTTTTAGTGTATTTTAACCAACAAAATCTAATTGTTAGGTAATTGTCTGCTTAAATGAAAGCTAAGAAAGGATGTGATGTGCAGCATCATGCTGGGGGATGCTTGTGTAAGTCACTGTCCTGCAGGATGACGACCCAAAATGCCCGACCAGAACAACAGTTGATTGGTTTAAGTTTAGATCAACAAAATATTCACATCTCAAATTTGGCCTCGTCAAACTCCAGGCTAGTCCAGGGACCATTTCAATCCAGTCTGACAAAGCATGAGCAAAAACTTTCAGTCTTAAGCTGATAGACAGATGTGATTGCAATTTCCAAATTACAAATTTTCCCATTTGATTTGATCTGAATTCCAGTTTTTCCCATTTTAACCACATTTTATAAACCCAAAGTGAGGGTTTTCTGAACAAATCAATAGCTAGTGGTCATTATTTGCTGGTGTTGGATTATCAGGTAGGTTGTTTTTGCAATTTGAAAGAATAGAAATATAATGTGAAATGCTTTTGATGAACATTTTTCTTCTCACTGTTCAATCAGATGCAGGAGAAACTAGCTTTTAAACCAGCGAAGCACGCTAGTTTCTTAAAAATGTTTATTGCAGTAGTTTGACAGGTGATCATCAGATAAAATACATAACTATTTCAGGTTTTGCATCTCTCCAATGTCAGATAAATCAGCTATCTCACTGACCTGTTTAGTCGTAACACTTAAATCTCCCTCCACTGCTGTGAGGTTCAGCAAAGTCTGTCGGAGTTCAGCGATCTCGCGCTCTCTTTCTGACAGATCCTCCGCCAATCGTCCGATCCTGAGCGTCAAGTCGGACACCTGCGGCTCAAACGCACCGAAGTCTCGTTTAATGGACGCCACCTTCGGTTTGAGGTCTGCGGCGAACGTCAGCGTCCGTACGAGGCGAGCGCGGCCGCTCTCCAGCTCCCGCAGGCGATCTGATATCTGGTCGTCCACGGCGACCAGCTCAGGGATACGCTTGCGGAGCTGGTCGATGGCCTCGGTGTTGCGTTCGGATGCAGATCGGAGATTGGAAACTCGGTCGACGCTGCTGCCCAGGACGTCTCCGATGCGTTTGACCATGCTGCGCTCCACCTGACTGGTTTTGTCCTCCAGCTCTCCAACCTGCGACAACACGGAGTCCAACTCGGACCGCAGACCGTCCATCCGACGCACGTCCGTCCTGACTGAGGAAACCTGCAGAACCAGCACCGGAAAATATACGCACAGTTCCACCAATCAGGCGTTCACAAGAAAATAAATACAGAAAAAACTAGAGGAATTAAGAGATACACTACAAAAACACAAAATCTCAAGTGAAATTTCATCAGTATTAATGACGTGGAGTTAGAATTTTAACACAATATTTTGTAGTACTATTGTGATTATGATAAAAATGATAAGTAAAAAAAGTATTAACTGCATGACAGAATTTATAGCAACACAAACAAGTTTATATCACTAAACTGCATATAGAGATTTCAGCTAATCATTTTTCATATTTAATGATATTTATTGATGCTTTTGTGGAAAAAATAGAAGAAGTTTTAATTAGATTTTTTAACGTTACAGGGATTCATTGTGTGATATATGAAAAATCTTATAAGAAATTTATCACAGTAAATGATACAATAATTCCCCACCTGCATCTATTACTTAAAACAAACTTCTTTATTTTTATGAAAAGTTATTTGTAGCTTAGTTTTGTCTTATTTCAAGATATTTGCACTAAGAAGTAAGCCAAAAAAACCAAAAAAAAAACTTGATTTTGTGTTTTTGCAGTGTATATATCCCTAAAAACACAAAAGATCTATATTTCAGACTGGAGTTCATAAGAAACATTCAAAAGAACAAATTAAAGTCCAAAACTGACTTAATGTAATGGAGGGTTTTTGTCAACTTTGGGACAGAACTCTTCAAAGACAATTCTTCTTTAAAACTAGGAAAAAGTTGTTAATACTGAGAAAAATGAATAAAATTATTCACATTTTTCCAGAAGCATATTTGTGAGAGAGAAAAAAAAAATCAAACACACCTTGTTGGCGAAGTCCTTTGTAATGGCTGAGGTTCGCTCTTCGATTTGCGTCACCGCGTCTCTCAGCGACGTCAAGCTGCCGTGGAGCTGCGCGCGTTTCTCACTCAGACCGGCGGCCCAGTCGTTCAGCCGGACGACGTCCCGCTCCAGAACCTCCAGGCGGGGCTGCAGGTTCCCCCGCTGGGCCGCGAGACCCTCCAGCATCTGCTGCACGCTTTCACACTGAAACAGGAAGTACAGTTCACCACCCAGAAGAAAACAATTTAAACAAAAGGGAGAAGAAAAAAAAGGGACTTTCTTCTCTTTTTACACAGTAAAATTCAAGCATTTTTAAGGTGAGTTTTCAAACTTTTCCAGTACCAAACTGGACTCAAAAACAATGCAAATGAACTAAAAATAAAGACAATTTAATTTGTTACTTTTATGTGGCATTATTCTATATCCTACAGCAGGGACAAGATGAACTAAAATATAACAAGATTTTACATTTTCAAATGTCTATAAACCTGACTGGTCCGAGAACAAAACACAAATTTAACAACAAAAAAATATGAAAAAACAATTTTTATTTTATTTACACCGATCAATAAGTGACTGAAAAATTAAGAATAAATATTCATTATATCAAAACGACTCAAACAAATCATTTGTAAAAGACATTCTTGCTCAAATTAAATAATAAAAAAAACAACTATATACAAAGAAAGTAAGAAAAAGATTTCTTAAAAACATATTCTCGCTAAGTTTTCTGGCATTTAGTAAATATAAATAAATTTGGTAACTCTCAATAACCTAAAACAAAATAAATTTATTCAGATTTAACTTCAGACAGTGAGAAAAAAAAAAAAGACCTTTTCAAATGGTTTTATTTTTCTTTCTAAAATGATTTTTTTATTGAATCAACCCAAACAAAATGCTTAAATTTTTTCAGTGCTTGAAAATAAATGAAAAATAATAAAAGTGTTGCTTTTGACATCTGTATGACTGACATCAAATGTTTTATCAGTGCTATGAACTCGATAGTGTACAGTAACAACGTCTGAGGTAAAATAAAACACTAAACTAAAAAACAACAAGAGAAAACATTAGAAAAGGACATTGGCGATCCTCCTTTAAAGCAGGTAAAAAAATAGTAAAAAATATTATAGTTATTGTTTAATCTTTGAAACCTTTTGAAACCTTTTTATACAATATTAAAAATGCAAATAAACAATTCAATTCCATGTTTAAAGAAGAACATTAACATTTTATTATCTAAAATTCAATAACAGCATTTCTTTACGGAACTTTTTTATTTCCAGCTAAAATAAAAACCTTTAACATCAACATATGAAAAGCTCAGACTTTTCTGCTTGACTTTACGTTAACACATTGTGGGACTGATCTATTTATTATTTTTTGGATTAACCGATTAATAATTTGACAGCAAAACATGGTTTGTAACAGAGTGAAGCTAAAACTAACAAAGGATACAAAGGATTTGTTTTTGTCTTAAATGAAAAGTTTTTATATTTTCTGTACAATTTTGGTTTAATTCCTGCTCTGAGTGTGTTGTTCTTTCAGCAAGTTGACTTTTTTGGAGTTTCTATACTCCAGTTAACGATTAATCGATTCCTATCACTCAAAAACACTAAATCTTACCAAGTATGTTTGGTCTAGTAAAAATATGCTAAAACTAACTTACAAGCAACTTTTTAGCAGGACGTAGGGGCTCGTTTTAAGTAAAAAGTGATTAAAGAGAACTTGTTCTATTGGCAGATAAATGAACTTACAACATGTGAAAATGTCAAATAATCTGCCAATGGAACAAGGATCAATATTCATCAATATTAAGGAATTATTTACGTGTTTTAAGTAAACAATATCTTGCTCTGAAGAGTAACTTGTAAGTTATTTTTGACTTATTTAATTTTTTAATTAATTGTTTCAGAACTAGAAAAAACTAACACTGCGCATCCACCTGATCAGAGAAGAATTCAGCTTTGACAGCAACAAAATGGTTCTACAAAGTATCACAAACACTTTTTAGAGTTTTAACTGTAAAACCTCACTAATCACGGTTAATCGTTTCAGCCCTAAACGTCATCATGATGATGTTCAGTCAGTTCGCTCAGCTCTTCCTCCAGCCACGGATCCTCCTCTTCGTCCTTCCACTCCTCATCCTCCAAAGTGCCGGAGTCGGCCAGGGTCCCGCCTCCGTTTCCCCTCAGTACCATGGTGAGTTCACGGACCGCCTCTTTGACCACGGACAGCTCGTTCTTCATCTTCAGGATGCTGTTGTGGGCCTGCAGGCGGTCCAGATCCTGCCTGATCTCCAGGATCTCGTTCAGAGCTTTCAGCATGCTGTCCTCGGCGCCGAACACCTGCAGCGTCACTTCCTCCAAACGCTTCTCCGCCCCGCTCAGGTCGCCGTTCAGCTTCAGGATGGAGCGCACCGCCTGCTCCACCTTCGGCAGCTGCTCCTCGCACTGCTGGGCGCGGGGGATGTGCTCCTGGAGTTCAGAGGTCAGCTCGGCCTCCCTCTTGCTCAGGCTGCCGATCTGCTCCTGCAGCTTGTGGATCTGCTTGGTGTTCCAGTCCAGGTGCTCCTGCGCCCGCTTGGCGTCGTCCTCCTCCGTCCGCTCCAGAACGCGGGCGTTCCTCTTTGTGCTGTCCTCCAGCTCCTCCAGCCTTTTCGCCAGCGCCCGGGCCCTCCCCTCAGCCTCGTTCACCCGCTCCGTGGCGCCAGCGTGCGCCTCCCGTGATTCGGCCTTCAGGGCCGCCAGGTCCGCGGTGACGGCGGCCAGCCGCTCCTGCCACGTCTCCGTCACGTTCAGGAAGCGGGCGTTGACCGCCTGCAGGTCGCGGGACGCCGAGTCCTCGTCGGCCTGCATTGCCATGGCGACGGCGTGGAGGGCGGAGATGTCCTTCTGGAGTCTGGTTGCCGTGGAGACGGTAGAGAGGGCCTCCTGAAGGTCGTCCTCGGATGCAACGAGCTACAGCCACAACACAGAGAAGGAGCTCGGTTTCTGTGGAGCTCTTTGACTCTTTCATGAGTGACACTAATGAGAGCAGTGTTGCCAGATTGGGTGGGTTTTCACCCAACTGGGCTGATTTCAACACATTTGGCTATAAAAACTAGCTTTTGGTGTGTGTTTTTTTTACGAAGCTATCAGAGAAATTCTCTCTAAATAGTTATTGTGTGGCAGAAAAGAACAAAACGTTTAATAAAATGCCATACTATTGCACTTACCTCATTAGTTCATTCATTTTTAACCTCTAGAATCTGTCATCAATGATTAGTCAACAGTTAACCAAGTGTCATCATGTTGTAGTGTTGTAAAACACAAATCCCAGGGCAACATCATCAACTAAAATGACAAACAGCTACAAAAAACTCAAGTCTGATTGTAGTCAAAGAGTCTTAAGTCCTTCGCAGCCCCAATAGGATCAGGTTCTGGTCAGAATATAACAAATAGTCACAAATCTGAACGCAGTCGTTGACGTATGTTACAAGATTAAATCTAAGACTGGAAACTGTCAGATCTGGCAACCCTGCTGCTGTGGCGGTCCAAACCAGCCGCATAGTTTGCTTATAACTTGACTATTACTACGACTGGGGTTAAATTACACTAAGTTTTAAAATGTAAAGAAAATATCTGTAAATTTGAGACATTTTGAGAGAAATGGCAGCTGCTTCACTCTAGTACCTTCTTGGAAACTTTCACCATCTCTTCCTCCATGTCCAACAGCCTGGAGGTTTTCCCGTGCAGAGCTTTATACTTCTCTTCCATTAGAGAAAACCTCTCATTCTGCTGCAGCACCACCCTGAAACACAAAACGCACTCAGCCACGAAACAACACGCAAAAGAAAATTAATTTAAAACTATAAATGTGCTAACTTACCAGCTCAAACCTCCGCAGGCTACTAGCGACAGTAAACACATCAAACCTTTAATGTCTGGACCTGAGGACGTTTTATTTGCTCCATTGTTCTCTCCGTCTTCCGTTTTCGCTTTTTCTGCTTCACCTTTACAGTTTGCAGGTGAATTTTGCGGCATTTCATCGTTTTGCTTTTGAGACTGCGTCTTTTTCCTCTGTTTAATTTCCGTAGGCATTTCGCGGTTATAAAATCCCGTTTTTAAACTATCGCTACCTGGCTTTAATCTTTAAAAATACAGTCAGTTATTCCATATGTAGCCGATAAAAGCAGGATATCCTACTTAAAGACAAATTCATAATGAATTAAGCGATAAACATCTGATTTTTTTACCAGCGGAGACTAGCTAAAGTTACCGCTACTGCTCCCAGGAAAAGTGCTGCCTTCATGGCAAATTGGTCAATTTAAATTCAAACTGTACCAAAGCAGTACAACTAATACATTAGTAGTTGTGCGAGCCTTTAATTCCGTCTTAAGTCGCAAATAACTATTCTATACCTAATTTAAAATCTTAGTTACTCTTTCATTGTGTTCACACAAGGTGTAGCAGTGCCAAATACTAAAAGTTCCGACAGAGCAGGAGCTTCCACGAACGCAGCAGCAAGCCACGTTGGCGAGAGAATTTGTTACGAATTTCATCATTAAAAGCATTTATTTGAATATTTTAGGTACAAATTAATTAAATGTCATATTAGAAAGACAACTATTTTGATAAAGATTGTATAAAAAAACTGCCATTTTAATTGGTTATTTAAAATGATTTCCAGTCTATTCTTATCAGTTTTTCTGTTTTGCAAAATTAAACTTTTTTGCCTACATGCAAAATCCCACTTGCTGAAAAAAAATATAATAGAAAAGTTAAAGCATTACAAATCTGAGTCAAAAATGGACAAAATGGTCATCAGTAGCTTTATTTTATGTATAAACGATAACCAAAAGCTCTTTACAACACTGTACTACACAGCTATTACTGGAAACTATGATTTTATCTTATTTTCAGGATTTGTCTTGTACGAATTACAGAGTGAACATGCAAAATTAAAAAAAGAAAAGCGTGTAACAAAGCAAAACATCATACAAAAAGAGACAAAGCAAACATAAATGCATCTTTAACTCGGAGACCAAAATCAACCAGGCCAAAGCTGCCGTGTGCAAATTTTCAAACTAATTTTGAGTAAACGGAAAACAAGAATCACACCAAAACATTACAATCAGGTTGAGTAAAGAACCTTGATAATTGGCCCAAGGCTTATGGTGATGGGAGCAAACAAATATTCTGTTAACAGTGTAAAATTCTTTAACTTTTGCCTCCAAAATAAGCAAAAACAAACTAATGTTAGCATCCTATCCAAAATAGCTCTGACCAGTCAAGTAATGGATAATAGAAATTTAGGAGGTATGAATAGTGCAACCCACTTTGCATGTCAAATATATACAGATATTTCAAGATTAGTTAAGTAGCTAAAGAAGCGGCAATTTTCAGAATGGGACGGTTTATATTTATAAAAAGCAGACATGAAGATTCAAAAACTAACAAAAATGACACGATTTCCTACAGAAGAATTTTGTAAAATATACAAAATCCAACCGTATCAGCATTAAAGGCACATGTTTAATTTTAGTAAAGTTTAATATTACAATAATTAAACACTTTAAATAGTGCAATGAACCTATTTGAAGTAAACAGATTTATTAAATGGTACTTAAAAAATATATATAGTGATTGTCTTGATAAATTGAGATGAGGAAACCAGCTTTACATTTATAATTTAGTCTTACAAAGTTTTTTGTGCCTTTTCATGCTGTTTGACTGAGCTAACCACCCGACTCCATGATAAATATGGGCACAAATATTATTTGCCATTTTTTTAAAGATGCATTTCAAACCGTTTTTCAAGGCGGAATGATTATACCAAACAATCCATCATTTTGAAAGACACTAAAATTGTTTGTTACCTAAAAAGTTCACCCTGACAAAACAAACAAACAAACAAAAAGAAGCAGTTTAACTGAAGCCCAAAATTAAAAATGACATTCATGTCCATGATGGATGTAAATAAACCTCCCACCATATTGTATGAAAGCTTAATGAATCAGTTCTTTTTTTGGTAACTTCATTTGTATGACCTCAACTCAAAGAATCAATAGTAGCTTACGTTTAGAAAACCACCTGGTCCCTTACGGTTTCTGCTGTCTTTTGGTCCGCTCTGTAAGGAAGCAAACCTAAGTGCACTTCAAGGACTAAAAGGACACTTTCAAGCTTTTGCGAATCAACAAGAGGAATCTGAAACAGCATGATGACCTGGTGAAACCCAAAAAGTGTGGATTTGATCAGATAAATAAAAAAAAAGAAGAAACAAACGTTAAGGAAAAACTCTTCATGACACCACGAAGCTACTCCATCTGCTAATTACAGCACTTCTAAATACACAAACCCAGAAACCTTAAAGCAGAGTAATTGATATTCAAGTCTCCAAGTTAAACAAAAATCATCTTTTTCCTTTTTTTTCAGATCTGCACACGTTGTTTAATACCAAAAATATTGGTGGTAAACGTGCAGACTTGATACAAGCATCGATATCTGAGCTCCTGGAAATGCAATTTATGTTCGCACTGCCACTTAGGAGTTGTAGTGGTCCTAAAAAATAAAATAAAAAAAGAAACATAAGATAACCAAGTCATTAACAAGATATAAACGAGTCTGATTTTATTCCCAGAGTGTTGAGTGTTTGACTAACCTGGATTGTGTTGACTACGCCGCTAGCCATGACCGACAGTTTCCCTGCGACTGAGCGCACGCCGAGTTTGAGTTGCGACATGTCGGGAGCGTTGGGCAGCACGTTGCTCAGACGGTATGAACTTCCTGCAAACATGAAGCGAGAGTCAAACACAAGAGAAGAAATCCAGACATGTCAAAAAAAAAAAAAAAAGAAAATCCCTGATGAGTAAAACACAAACTGATCTTGTGTAGAAAAGTGGGACTTTCAGGTGCTTCCATTCACTACTATTATGGTTGCCACAATTACTGCAGGGCGAGCTGATATTAATTCCTCTGATGACACGAGAGAAGAAACTACATTTATCTGAAAGCTTTCAGAATATAACAGGCAGACTTGTCTCAAAATGTAGAGCTTTTAAATCCCTCAGCAGGGTGATGGTTTGCTGGATGTCCAACCTACTGCTTTCAGACATTTCTCCTAACTTCCTTCTGCTACAGTATACATTTCGACTGCATCGTTTTTTATTCGCTCACACTTTTTGACAAATTTCTTAATTTTACATTTAGAAAGAATAGAACTACCATGAGGAAATCTGGAAATTAGATTAAAATGGAAAATGTGAAGAAAAAAAAAATTCTGTAATTTATAAATTAATAACTTCTGTACTACATGTTTAAAACTGACCAAAAAATAAGCTGCGTCTTACCAGTTTCTTTCTTTGGATCATCAAAAAGGTCTGCTGAACTTATCGAGGCACTCCCTGAAAACCTCTCCAGTCGTGTCCTGGTTTCGTACTAAAGAGAAAAAGAACATTTATTTTTTAAAACACTTTTGTGAATCAATTTGTGTGTTTAATTGCCCTTTTCTCCAGTTTCCCTATAATTGTGGAAATAATCGTATTCATTTTCTAATTATAAAATTCAGATTTTGCTCATTTTGTACCTCAGAGTTGTCTTGTTTTCCAAAATACATGTCAGATGAGATCGCCTTCACATCATCTCCAAACTTTTTCTGAGCTTCTCCAGAATCCGAGTAGGATGGCAAGTCAACTTTTCTCCTTGCAACGGGTCTGTTGATAAAAAGGTAAACATCACAGGAATGCAACTATTCAAAAGGAAACTTTCTAAGAAAAATACTTTGTATACATTTTAACATGACTACATTTGCAGTAGTCTGTCAAATAAGTTTAATGTTTAATTTTCTGTTACACTTTGAGCTGACTTGAAATCCTCAAGACAAGAATCATAATATTCCAGTCAAACTTTTAAAAACAAGCACATTAAAAGATTTTTGATCAATTTTCCATCATTTTCTACTTAAACATTCTCATTCTGTGTCTAAAATACCCAGGCACATTTTTCTCTTCAATATGAGAATAAGTTAAAAACTGTAATCAAAGTTACAAAGTTTGGACACCATTTAGTCTTAATTCAAACTATCAAGTATTTCTGGATGTTTTTCAACAATTGTTGTTTTACATTATTCTATCCAGGTCTGACACGTTCAATTGTTTTATTTCATGCATGAAATTAAAAAGATTAGATTAGTAACTTTGTAGTTATGAATCAGAGTAAAACAGATCACATGTGGGTTGATCAGGGCTCAGTTCTCGAGCCACTTTACTTTTCAACATCTACTTGATCCCACTAGCGCAGATTATGCAGCACAACATCCTCTATAAAAAATAAGTTGATTCAATGCAACTTCACATTTTATAAAATAAATTAGAAATGCAGAAAAGACAGAAGTAACTGTTTTGTTCCCGAAAATGCAAAGTTAGAAATCAGAAATGACCGAGATCAGAGAGAATGAAAAGAACAACCACATAATTGATTAGAATTAAATCAACTCAACAGCATTTTATAAAGTATTAGTAGAGTAAAGGCTTCCAGTAAAAACAGGACAAAAAAAACTGGTACATGTTTTATGTTATTGTCCACCGTTTTGCATATTTATTTATTTTAAGTGATGCATAAACACCAATTCTTGTATCCATGTTTCTTTTTGACCTGTAAAGCACTTTGAATAATCCTATGAATGTTGCTGTACACATAAACTTACCTTACTATCAAATACTACAAGTAGGTGAAGAGCTAAAATAACCAGCAACACCAAAAGTAACTATAAATACTGTAATTCAAAATATATAAGTACCAAAAACATCCTACCTGTCGTCAAATGAAGACACGGCGGTGGACAAGAAGAAGTCCGGCTCTGGTTTCTTGCTCTCCTTCATCCAGCCTCCTCCGCTGCCGCCATCATTTCCCCAACGCATAGAGAAACTATCAGAGGCGTCTGTTTGATCCTCAAACCGTGAAACATTCCTCAAAAAAACAAAAAGCAAAACAATTTTACAGTCATTTTAAAAACAGAAAGACGCTTCAACAATAAATCAATTCCAACAGTTTTGTTCCCACAAAAAGTCTGGAACAAGACATTAAAAAAAACTGTTGATATTAAAACTAGTAGTAGACTTCTGCTTTATAATATGCTAATTTTAAATTCTGCATATCCAGACCAGAATGTTATTCCAGCTTCACTGTTGCAGCATTCTTGTAAATCAGAAAACATCTTATTTAGGTGACGCTACAGCCACAGTTAAACTATTGGAGAATATTTTGGCAGAGAGAAATAACTGGATATGAAGAGCCATTTTATTCTGAAGTAAAACATTATTAATATTCAATCAACATTTAAAAGAAATCGTTAATATTTATCTTCATTTATTTTAAAATGTCTTTATTTCAAGATTTATTTTTATTTATCTCAAGATTAGATTTTCTTTTTATCTTTTTTTTTTAAATAAAAAGATTAATTTTTATTTATTTCAACATATTACTTATTTCATAATTGAGTTTAATTTTACTTTGTAAAACTACTTTACATATATCAGAGGCTTTTATTTATCATTTATTTGTTTCATTTTAAGCACATTTTAATTTTCTGGAAGCTAAGTATGCTGTAAATATAATTATTTTTTCCAACTAATCAAGAAACGGCTAAGGGAATACAATGTCATCTAGATAAGTTTATTTAAAAAACTTGCAACAAAGAAATAAAAAGCCTAACTTATAAAATATATAAAATAAAAACAAAACCTAATAATAATTTAACCTAAAGCTGTGTTTAGACAGATTTATCTGACCTTGAGCTAAACGTCCCGTCGTACTCGTCTTCCTCAGTAAATCTGCGGCCCTTGGTGGTCTTGGCTCCGAGCGGACTCTCCTGCTGGATGATGTGCATATCTGACATAACGGAGTGAGAAACTCCGCTGCAGAGAGACGAACAGAACAGACTCCAAATGAGACAAGATACAGACAAATCAAACAGATTTTTTAATCATCATCCTACCTCCTCATACCCAAACCCATGCCCAGGCGCTCAGCTTGCTCCTTCTTCTTCCCCTCCAACCCCTTCAGGTTCTGCTCCCCGATTTTCCTCTGCTGCTCTAAATCTTTATAGGCCAGACGCATGGATGAAGCACTTAGGGAAAAAGTAAGAAGAGATATTAAAAAGCAGACAGGTTTATGCTTTAATGGTTATTTCAGGTGGTGTTCTCACATGGAGTCCTCAGGTGAGATGTTCCTCTTGGTGCCTGCGGCGGAGCTATCTTCTTTCTCTCGGAGTTTGTCGGCAGCCTGAGCCGCTTTCTCCAGCTGGGAGAAACTCTGGCTGCTGACCTTCTGGGCGCCCAGTCCGCCTTTCTTAGAGGCCAGCTGCAGACAGAGGCGTCAAGAAAGTGTGTAAAATCCCAATTAAATTCAACATTCATGCAGACAAGTCCATTTTCTGAAAAACTTAGCCCAATACAAGCACTTAATATAGATACTTATTGATTAGTACTACTAATTTGTTATTTTTAAGCAGTTATGAGGCACAGTGACGAAGCCTTAAACTGCTGCTGCGGAAGTTACTCAACAGGCTGTTGCTAGGTAACCAAAGAGTGAGAGAGTGGTTGCTAAGTAACCAAAGAGCGCATGAGCTAGTTGATTCCACCAACCTAGCTTAGCTGACTGTTGTGAGAGGTTGGATGGCGAAAGCCTTTTTCTCTGCCAACATCCCTCAGAATGCAAATTCAAATGTAAAAACTTTTTTTTTTAATTGTGAAGGAAAACTGTGAAAAAAAAGAAGAGTTTTTTTTTATTTGTACAACATTTTGGACATTTTGCCTTTTTTTAGTAGTAAGTATTTTGGACAAACCTTGATCAACTCTAATTTGACATCTCAAATTTAGACCCAATTAAACTGAAATTTTATTTCATTTTAAGTTCAATCACTTTTACAAAAACATTATCTGTTTTCTTTCTGGTTATTATTTATTCTATTGTGCTAGTGACACATCATTGGTCTAATAAAGCTGTAAAAATATCTTTTATGATAGGTTTTGCATTTATATGTAAGCCAAAAAGGTATCCATACATCTGGCAGGTTCAGGATTACCAGTGGAAATAAGCAAAAGGCATCCAGTTACATAGACTTCATAATTTTATCCTAAACATTTCTGATGGTGGCTTCAGTTATTCTTGATAAACTGTAACAACTTGTATGGTTTATTACTTAAAATAGTCAAAACCTTGGTGATACGTTAATAGAATTCATTGCAAACACACAATTAGAGTGAATGAATAAGAGATTAGTTTCCAAAACATGTCTTTCTATTTACAGTTTTCTTGGCAGCAGCTGGCTTCTTTTTTAGAAGTGAGGAAGGCTCTGGAAACAACAAAAAATAACAAGTTTATTACAATAGAGTTAAATTTTTTTTTACTTAAATACATTAAAGGGAATCATTTCTAAAACCAAAACTTCAAACAAACCTGGGTTTGCTTTTGGGGA
This sequence comes from Brachyrhaphis roseni, assembly GCA_903066815.1. Taxonomy (NCBI): domain Eukaryota; kingdom Metazoa; phylum Chordata; class Actinopteri; order Cyprinodontiformes; family Poeciliidae; genus Brachyrhaphis; species Brachyrhaphis roseni. Next base: position 23,950 of record CAEFZY010050885.1, read on the forward strand.
AACACTTAATACTTCAACACTTGGGCCTTCTTCTGAATTTCCTGAAATCAAAATGCATGTTTGTTGGATGGGTGATAATTTTTTAAAAAATGACAAAGAGAGATCTTTTATTACGGTTATTACAGATACCATTTCGATCTTCATCTTTCTCCTCGATTTCTAGTGTGGGGCTGCTGAGACTCATTTTGGCCATGTTTAGATTTTCAGGTAGATCCTGGAAGACAGACAGAAAGGCTAAAACCTTTTACTGGAGAGTGTAAGCATACAGAGGAATAACTGATGCATCAGCATAAATATATGGAGATTTCTCAGCAATTATCACTTTGTTGTGATTGAAGTTAGTTAAATAATTATTTTTCATTCACGGGCAAAGCCAAAATCTACAATAAATGTATTATAAAAAATACAGTGACTCTAAATCTACATCTCTACCATATTGTTAGCAAAATAAACTTTAAAAGTTGTGAAAAAGCCAAGTTTTATGGCACCATAAGGAGCAAAAAGCATTAAAAGAAAGAATAAATCAACACTAAAACCATTGCACTGAAAAAAAATATGATAATATGATAATCATAAAACAATCTTTTCGATATTTCTTTACCTGTGAATGCAAACTGAAGAAGTCCACCTGCTTGTCCTCTGGTGAGGTTGGAGAAAGAGGACCCTGACTGTCAAGCCACAGCTATAGTGAAAAAGGCAAAAGCAGCAATTAATATTAACTAAAATTTGATAAGCAAAGAAAGCAGCACAGAAACAGGTTTTGAGTTCGCTTTACCTCAGTGCCATGACGTCTGGTAGCTTGTGTGGCTAAAGTTTTGATCTTCTCCCTGTACAGCTGGGCGGCACGGCTGTTGTATTTAGCATTAGCAGCACCAGCTTTGCACCCATGTTGGTTGAAAAATGCAATCTGTCAAAGCAGAGTCAAAAACGATCAGAGAAGTTTCTAATGATGCTGGAACATGAAGGTTTCCTCTCTTCTATCGACACTCACAGCACTGGCATTGCCTCCCACTTGCATACATCTAAGCTGGAACCATGACCAGTTAAAATCCAACTCAGTGGACCTGTGTAACAGAACAGACGAAGCGATAAAGAGTAAAAACAGGTTTAAAACAGGACCAAAGTGCAGTACAAAAACTATGAAACAACAGAATAAGTTGATGAAAAGAGAAAAACAAAAAATAATAATACAAAAAAATACAAATATTTCAGTACACTTGAAGAGGAAAGTAACTTACAAGTAACTTTTCAGCAAGAAATATGAGCTTGTTTTAAGTTAATAATCTGTTAATATTGAAGAAAAAGTACTTGTTCCATTTGCAGATTATTTCACTTAGAAGAAAACATTTTCCCATGCTATGAGTGAAATAATCTGCCAATGGAACAAGAACTTTTTCATCAATATTAAGGAATTATTAACTTAAAAACAAGCTCAAATTTATTGCTGAAAACTTGAAGGTTAGTTTTCTCTTATTTCAAGTATACTAATAAATATGCACAATAAACTAAACCAGAAATACTTGGCAATAGATTGTGCTTTTGCAATGTGTGAATGAATTTAAATGAGTGTAACAAAGCTTGGTTCCATAAAAATTAAAACAACAGAACGGCTTCGATCAAGGCATATTGAAATGGTCCAGTCAAAGTCTAGATTGGGAACTTGAAAATTGCCCACATGAGATCTTCGTCCAATTTGCTAAGATTTTGAGCAGTTCTTGTTAGAGGAAAGAGCCTTACCTAATAAAGGACAGGTGCACTCCCAGTGACCTGTGAGTCCCAGAGCAGTCTATGCAGAGAAACACCCCGTAGGTGATGCTGGCCCAGCTGGGGTTTTTAGCTGCACAGTCGAAGCAAACCTGAAGACCAAAGAGCAAGAATTGATCACAAAAACGAGGTAGTATCTGAATTATTATTATTTTTAATCAATAGTCCGACTCTATGAGTCAGTGCCTAACAGCTGTGAGGGTCTATAGTACATTTATATTCAAACAGCTGTGGACGACTGGGTCTGAATTACAATTTAAAGTAGCATACAGTTCACTGTAAATGCTTTTAATTTCATTAACGGCGCAAGAAGAGACGTGTGTCAGTATTTAGTTTGGACTATACGCCCGAAAACTAAGCCTAAAACAAAACTGAATAGACAAGCGTGTATCCGTTTTGGCTAGCGCTACATCTGTTTGGAGTAATTAACTTTTAAAAAACGGTCATTTCGACTAAATTGAAGCTGGAACATAATTAGGATGTATTAACAATCGGTTTCCACCAGTCAGGCTAATTTACCATGACAAAAAAAGCGGATAAGAGCTGACTAATCTGGTTAAAACGAGCCAGCAGAGGCATTTTTTTAACAAAGTGCGACGTGTCATACATCTTATTAGCTTTAGCGGACTTCCTTGTTAAAGACACCCCAACGTTTGTCGTTCATAAAAACTCACCTTATTCGTTGGAATGGAGCGCAGACGCTTGAAAATGGCAGAAATATCCTGTCTGCTTGGTTCCGCCATCGTTTCAGCTGGTTAAAGAAATGGCATCTGAAGAAGCTCCGTGTTTTTTCCCCAATAACAATCCAATGCGACACGTCAGTTGGAGAGCAGCAGAACCCTGCTCTGATTGGCTGAGCGTAGCCCGTGGTTGTGTTGTTGTAGAAAAGACTTCTGGGTAGTGTAGTTTTCCCCGGAAGCAACAGCTACGTTTGCGCGTCTTTTTAATGTGACCTTTCCATTGAAAAGCCTTTAGAAGCGCATTTCAGTCACCATCAGGAAAAAAGACGAATTTATATTACATAAATGTGAAATATTGTCTCAGACTGACTCAAGATTAATCCTCAACGATGAGATTATCAGTTTGACTAGATACGATCACTCAAAGGTTTTGACTTAAATAAATCAACATTTCCAGAATTTTGACTCTAGTTAATGAATAAAATGCTATCTTGATATGAAATATTTATAGTCTACAATGTAAATATGAAATAATCCCATTATAAAATATTGATAATTTTGATTTAGCTACCTGATAATTGAGTATGGTTATAAGAATGTCATCATCTTGACTTAACTGCCACATAATTGAGATATTTATAATTATGACCTACCTCAAAATAAAAAGTATTACTTAGCTACCTTCATAATTCTGACTTAGTATCCACATAATTATAGGCTACTGAATTTCATGAGATAATTTTCACTTATCTAATAGTATCCTGCAATTAATTAATTAGAATCCTTTATGTGATAGCTTCACAAAATTGATTATAGGCATAAATTGGCTTAAATAAAAGTTAAGCTAGTCACAAAACTGACAACAAAATGCATATATTTAATATAAACTGGCACTAAGTAAAAGAAAAAAGTAAAACAGACCCATAAAATTAGTGCATTAAGTATTAAAAATTACAATATGATCATAAAAGAACTAAAATGACTTTAAGCCACAATGTAAATTGTATAAAATGATACATTTTCTTTAGATTACTTAAGTTAAACCCAAACCTAGTAACTGAAAAATATCTATAAGGTATATCAGATGAAATATGGCATAAGCATTCCTATTTTTATATTAAAAGGCAAATCTTTTGCTGAATAAATCTATTTATTATGTTGTGATACAACATTTACAAATGTGCAAGTACAGCTGTTACTGCCGACTGACAGCAGCCCACCCTGAAAACATGACAAAACAATTTTAAAGACAAAAAAACGTCATCTACCTCAACATTAGATATATAAGCTATGAACAGGATGGAGTCCACTTCTGAAGAAATAAAAATATGAGCTTTTATGTCAAAGGTTTTCGGATGAAATTAGAAATTGCGCATGTTTTATAAGATGTTTCCTTCCCCTGTGAAGGAAAAAAAAATCTATTTACAGGAATAACAAAGTAACATCCTCAAGAAATACTCAAAACAATCATTTGATGTACAAAAGTATTTTAAATTACAGCATTCTAGCAAGAGTAGAACACGAGCACTTGTGGGATTGTAAATTATTCTTTTTCCAAACATGTCATTTTTTCAATATGCCTAATCCATGTGCAATATGCTTAATCCCAGCATTTATTTAAATGCATGTCTGCCACACATTGCTTGGATGCATTTTTATTGCTAAAACAAGCACTAAAATATTTTTATTTTTTTTCAATTGCAGGACAATTAGCTTTTAGTAAGTGAACTGAAACATGCAGATTCAAGTGAGAGAAACATTCAGTGTTGCATGAATAATAAACAATATAATTATGCAATCTGTGTGTGTGTCGGCAGGAAAAAAATAAAAAATAAAAATCAGTGGTTGCATACATCTAGCATCTGTAAGATATGTGAAAAATACAATCACTGAATATACATTCATCTGCACTAACCTGAAACCTTAAGAGAAAAACAAAGATGAAGAAAGGATGAGGCTCGACAGCTCAAAGTAATTCCTTAAAATAAGCAAAATTAACAAAACGAAAGAGCAAATTTAAAAGGATAATACATGGAGGTCAATATTATGCAAAGAAATGTTCTACATATTAATGGACTGGATTCCATTAGCAAGAATAACTAAAAAGTCTCCCTCAATGAATTAAAAAAGGGCTTAAATATTAAGGCTGCATTTGACGTCACAAGGCAGGTTGTCATCCCAGTGTTTTGTTTTAAACAATATATATATTTACACATTTATTAACACACACATTTCATTGAATCTCACCTAACACACATCTGAATAGCTTGTCTGTAACAGCATTAATGTGATTTTATGTAACATCTTAAACTGACAGCAGCTGTTCCCTCCCGATCTATCTGGTAACATGTGCTCTGCTTCCTTTCTCGTTCTTTTGTTCACACCAAAGCCAATCTGTAGGAAGCAACACTGGTCCTCATACAAACCGTACAACACGCTTATTTAATCATTTACTAAGGAGGAAGAGAAACATCAAGCCCATTCTGCCTGAACGCTGCTTCTTTCTTCTCGTTTGTTGCGCCAGACGAAGCTTTTCACTGGATGTCTTCGACATAATTAGCAGGATAGAGGCCGATTTTTCCATCCTTGAGTCGGCCTTTGCACCAGCCTTGATCGTCCTCTTCGCCGATTTTTGTAAATTCATCACCTGCAAAAGGTGAAAAGGGAACAAACAAAGGGTGAGGAAGATGGTTGACTACCAAAATGTGTGTCAAAGGTCTACGTTCTATTACTAACTCACCACAATATCATTAAAGACTGGATGATAACCCAAGTTTTTGTTGAAAAAAAAACAAAAAAACCCAGTTAAATAACTGCAGCATGTCTCTGCTCCTAAAATATCTAATGACTGCTTGAGGCAGGATGGCTAGAAATATTAGAAGATGTTAGAAGGAGATAATATTTTAAAAGATATTAATCAGAATCTGCTATATTTGCTATCAGGATGTCCGGGCTTAACAAAAGCACCAGACTTAGGGCTGCACAGAAAATTGCACTGAGGAAATGAGTTATGATTAACTCACATTTTCCTGGAACATAATGTCCCTCACTACTGAGTTTTAGCGCCTTGGCAACTAGAAATATCCATTAAAAGTCTGTCAGAAAAAAGTTACATTTACTGAAGTTAAAATATAATATTCCACTAGTCCTTAGAGGCAATATTTGCTAGGTTTTACAATTCTAATGACAATGATGGCTCCACATTGTGTAGCTCTGATTAGCACAGCTACTAAAATCAAGAAGGGGGGAATAATTGGTACAAAGCCGTCTAAAAAGTTACAATTTTAAGGTCAAGTGTGCAGATTCTTCTTCAATCAATTGTTGAATAGAAGCAGATTTGATACAGCGTACTGTTTAAAATAGGAACTGCAGTAAAATGTCAAAGGGACAAGCTTTATAACTATATTAGAATAGTATTTATCACTAAATATACTCAAAAGTTGGATTTGTCTTTTACGTCAGAGTTAGATTATGATACTGAAAGAGATTTTTGCACATCTTTACCAGAGGTTTTATGTTATTTATGCTGCAAACCTGCTTTGAAGCTCAGCTCATCCTGCTCTTGTCCTTCGTAATCGTACAGGGCTTTAACGGGAACAGAAACGACTGGGGACTCGGGTTCCTCCTCAAACGGATTGCCGTCGCCGTTGGTGGAGAAAGGGTTTCCGGCTGTGTCCTCGTCTGACCAGTCTGGGATCTTCTCTGTGCTGTTGGTGCTGGACAGACGGGCAAAATATCCTCACTTAAAAAAAACAGTAATAATAACAACCTGCCGTGTTGTTTTTGGTAAAGGTTCAGCATGCCAGGCTTAAAAGTTCAAAAGTTAGAAGTAAGACGAATACACCAGCAGGAACAAACCACACAAAAGCCCAAAGTGCAGGTGAATAACATGATGAAAACATTTGGTTTCAGTCAAATCCAGTGTAAAATTTTCTTATTTGAGGCAGCGGCTCAACTTAACAAGGATTTGTTTCAAGATAAATGAACATAATTTCTTTCATGCCTTTAGGCGATGAAGAGCTGGCAATGTTGATGAAAGGTAAGTCAAAAAAATAAATAAAACATGGCAACATAAACAGAGCAGGTTCATGAAACAAAAAAAACAAAAAAACAAAGGCCAAGCAAGATGAATAATCACTGCAAACGCATGATTGGAGTTTTAACGTTGATGGCCAGCAGAGGGAGCCACCTAAACAGAAAGAACTGGGTTCTGATAGCTGGAAAACCAGAAAAGCAACACAAGGGGGTTACAGTCAGACCGGTTTGGAGTTAGAAACAACTTTTGAATTGATTTTTTTTTATATTTAATGCCAATTGGAAATGAACTGAATTAAGTAATCAGTCTCTAAACCTGTGAATACATGTGGCAGTAATCAGATCTGACTGTAAGACAAAGACATTTCCCACAGCAGAAACGAGCGCCTCCATGCGCGTCTCGACATTTAATACTCTGCAAAAACGTGAAACTGTTAGGCGTGAAGGACAGACACACACTGACTGTGTGCAGTGCCATTCAGAGACCATGCAGAGAACACAACAACCTGAACCCTGAGGGAAGGATAAAAAAGAAAGAGAAGAAGAAGAGATGCAGGAGACGCGGCACAACGACAATCTAAGGAGTAAAAGATGGAAAAGGAGGAGGAACAAAAGAGGCTGCGGGTTGGCGGAGGGTTTCCTCCTGTTCACCAACGTTTTTATTTCCTCTTTATTCACAGAGACGTGGTTGATGGCAGTCTGCTCCTCCTCAGCCATCTCCTCCTGTTCCTCATCATCATCATCTTCAAACGGGTTTGTGCCCACCGGTTCTGTTTTAGTAGCCACATTCAGGCTGATAACATGGAGCACAGTTAGATATGGATTTAACATGCACACACACACACACACATATAAATATATATTTGAGATGTGGACAAAGACAATGTCCAACTTTTTATTGAATAATAATTCTGAGTGAAAAGAAAAGGTAGATCAGACACTTTTCACTGGGTTGGGGTGAATAATTAGGGTTTGATGTTTTGATTTGTGCTTGGGATAACTGTTGCACCAGCTGTGTCTAAATTTCAACTAAATGAATAGGAATGTCACCTTCAGTTGACAGGATTGAGGTTGAACATAACCAATTTCCTATTAAAAATGTACCAAAATAAGCCTGAAAACTGGGTTTGTTTTAAATTGGTTGTGAATTTAAAACAAATGGATTTAAATTCACAACCAATTATGGCATAAGATTATTGATGGCTACAAAAAGCCTGTAGTTGAAATTCAACTTCCTACATATAATTACTTTGCATCATTTTGACATTAATCACTAGATTTCACTTTTAAAAGCCGTCCAAGTTGTTTATTCAAGGCCTCGGCAGGTTTCACAAACTCAAATTTAAGACTTTTTATGTCAATAATCTGTAGAATTTAAGACCTTCATCTACAGAGAACATAGGAAGTTTGTCCAGACAACTGGCAATAAATTTGGACTTACCCATGATGGATACAAAAAAGCTGGCTAGCTAGCAGAGGTACATTATCAGCGAGTGAATGATGTTTGCATGTGACAGAAAAGTCCCGCAAGAATAAAAATATATAGCGTATAGGATTAAATAGTTCTGCCACGACAACATTTAAGACCTGTGATCTAAGGTTAAATTAGTTTTTAAAATGAATTTAATACATTTTAAGGGTTTCATTTTAAATACACATATTCAAGGCTTTTTAAGGATACTCTGACACCTTGTTATCGATACAGTTCACGCTGGATAAAAGTGGTTTAAATGAAAAGCAGAAAGGTCAAAATTAATTATATTCAACAACAAGTGTGTAATCTTCTGACACACACTGGAGCAAGTTGCAAATCCAACATGTAAACCCACGCTGGAGAAGTGAATCCATGCAAATGCTTCGTCACATGCACAAAAAGCGTTCGACCAATAAGTGAAGAAGATAAGATCATTTTCTACACTGAAATGTTTTACTGAATGCTGATCTGTTTCTGACTGGAGTTCCTCATTTTGTGATCGAGTATCTTCAGTAATAGTTTAACCCTGAAGTTATTTCAGTGAGCATGAACGACAAAACCACCAGAAAAACGGAGGCATCCAGCTCAAATCAAATCAGCAAACAGGATTTAAAGGTTTGCATGTAGAGAATATATACAAAACGTCTCTTCAACTTTCACCACAGGAAACACCAGGTTTCTACTTGGTGTTGACTGAATTACTGGACCGTGCAACGCTGGCAGCAATCAGTTTGTTCTTGAGTGTGAAGCGCAAAAAAAGTAACCGCCTTTGTTTACACAGTCATGCCAGGCTGAATGAGCCGAGGCTGTGGCGTTATTACAGCAAACACGGCTTCAGAGAGTTTGAGCCAACAAATGAGATCTTTGAATTACAAATTAAGAGTCTTTTTTGTTAGCATAAGAGGCATAAACCTGGGCTGAAATCCCTTAGGATTCATTGTGTGGCGACACTACTGATTCATAAACAAGATAGGAAACACTAACAATGGTGGGAAGAGGGTCAGGCAATCAGTAAAATGAAAGATCAAAGGTCAAATGCTTTAAATTACTGGAATTCCCTTCGTTGACTCCCTACACACTCCTGTCCTGCACCACTCTAATTTCTCATCACACACTTCATCCTGAAGATGCGTCGACTAAAGAAAACAAACAAAAAACAACAACAGAGGAAGGAACGTTTGACAAAGAGCTAATGAAGAAACAAACATGAAATGTTTTATCAGAGGCCTTTAAATGGAACGTATCTGTTTGAAATTGAGAGTCGTGTAATTTATTATCAGGTCTACAGTTAATCTTTTCCCTGACATAGTTAGATCTTCAGCAAATTCCTCTACAAAGACAAAAACAGCTTTATCTAATCGAGTCAGACGGATTCAATCATGTCATTAAAAACTGACAAGAAAACCTTCAGTGGCTTTAAATCTTCACAGGAGTCAAATATAAATTTTTATATTTATGTTTTTCAGCATTTATGTGAAAATTCAACATTGTTCCAGGCTCAAATTTCACACTTAGTTTGTTTAGTTTATTTTTTCAAACATGAAGAGAAAAAAGTTCAATACATGAATTTAAAGTGGCCAGGGTTTAAAATAGAGAAGAATAGATTCCTTTGGAACGATTAAGACTAAAAGAGAAATGTGGTGAAACTTGTCCTTGTATTTAGCTCATATTTTATTAGCTTATTTAATTGAGTCAAATCTCTTACTTATTTGCATTTTTAATGTGTTTTCATTTTTTTGATCTCAATGAAACAACCTGTGTACATAAAGGTCAGTTTAAAAAAAACAGATGGATGGACAAAAATATAAAAGGAAATATGGACAAAAAAAATATGTAGATGAAAAGATGGATAAATGGACAAAAGAAGGGAATGATGGATGAAAGGAGAAGCATGGCTGAACAAACGGATGGATAAGAGATGAGTGGATATAACTATTTGATGAAGGAAAGGGAGTGTCTGAAAACACAAATATCTTTCCATCCTCCGTTTTTTCCATTGCAGAACCTTATCCTTATCCAGACCTTAAATAGGTTGATTCCAGATTTTTTCCAGACTGCGTAGTAACTGAGCTTTAAGCTGTTCCACCTAAAGCCATTAAACCTTTTAACCTCCATGAACTTTATTTATTTATTTACTTATTGCTCCTGAACGTCTCTGTGCGAGTGAGAAATATTTCCACATTAGTTTTGGCACAGCTACAACTAACTTCTAATCCCAGGGGAAGGGGTGGCTTTTTCTGAACACAAACAAAATGCTGGCCGTTGCTACGGGGACGGCCATTTAATGAAACATGGTGCTGGCTGTGTTTTAGAGGAGTGGGTATTTTAGAAGAAGAAAAAGGAGTTGATGCGTACCTGCTGCTGCTCTTGGCGGGTTGGACCGGCTGGTCCGACCCGGACTGACTGATGGCCGTCAGGGTGACGCCCTCTGATGGTTTCTTCTTCTCTCGTCTGCTGAGGGTTCGGTTCAGGTCTACTGACCAGTCCTGGTGGACACAAAAACAAACATTACAGTCAGAATGTTTGACTTTTTAATCCAAAAACATGCAGCAGCATAAGAAGAGAGAGAGAGCGTCTTGCACTCACACACACACAGTAAGTGAATCATTTTCCAGTCTAAGATAAGTTAACTTTTTTCAAGAAGACACACTTAGGAGTTTAAAGCTGTGCATGCATACGTGTGTGTGCACAAAAGGCAGATAAAAATCACATATTTGATCAAAAGCAGTTTCCATCACCTGCTGAAAGGAGGAACACAGAAATATTTGCAGTTGTCGTAGCATGACAACCCCACAAGTAAAATACATAATTACTATGTGTAGAAAAGTGAGACCAAAATACTTATTTATAGCTAAATAAGTATTTTGGTGATGCAGCTGGTGGGAGGAATAAGAGTGTCGATAATCTTGCGCATCAGAGTAACAATGCTTCTCCAAACCGGAGTAAGAATCCAGTGTTGGAGCGTGTGAATGACCAAAATGCTCCCTTTACTGAACCTTATTCGCTAAGGGTCTCCCAGATAAAATGCACAGCCGAGTAGGTAATAGTCATGAACTTAGCACCATTTTTTAAATTTATTTATGCATTTACTCGTTATATTGCTTGTGTAATATTGTGGCTTTTTCTCTGTCATCAATTTTTGTTTTTCTGTGAATGTTCAGGTACTCAAGGTCTTTGTATCCTCTGATATAAATATATTTGAAAAACTTTATAAATAACAAATGCCAGAGCAGAAATTATAATGTCCCAATGAATGCAACCAGAATTTGGTTTTAATTTTTTCATTTTTAATTTACCCGAGAATGACTTTAAATTAACGGGTATGGTGCCGGTATGTTAGGTTTACAAGCTACTGCTCATAAACATTTTCCCGACTTCTTCCTACCAAGCCAAAGTTAAAACCATTTTTGGTCATTTAAATCTCTACCTCATGAAATTCTTAAATGTTGTGCGTTCAATCATTTTCAGCTGCGTTTCGTCTGCCTCGTTCTTTTAAACTTTCCTATATATTTTTGAGGTAAAGAATCTGAAAACAATGGGAAAGTAAAGTTTGTTAAAAAAAAATTTAAAAAGTTGAAAACATGCCTTTTAATTATCAAATCAGTGTTGTGTGTCCATGCAGTAGATTGATATTTGTACCGCCGTTTAATTCAGCATGAAATACAAATAGATGGACATCAAAACACGCACACTAATGGAAGGAGGTGTAAGATTATTAGCGGGAAAATAGAAATTCCCCCTATGGCTGCTGTGACAAAATAGCCTTTCTGTGCAGAACTCACTACAATGGACCATCTCCTAAAGGAGCGAGGCTTTGACCAGACCAAATTCTGTCAAACATGAGGAAAGGGAGGCAAGTTTGGTTAGGATTACTGGATCACTGTCCAAACCTGCAAGTTTGAATAAGAGAATAAAAAAACCTGCAGCCTTCCTGAACACAGAGATTGCTGTTCTTCATTCACATCCTGTCTGAAAACGTCTAAGGTGAACATAGAAAGAAAGAAAAGGTGTAGGAAGGCCCCTCACATCAAAAGCACTGAACAGCAAAATAATTTATACAGTTATAATAATAGCTACAGTTAGAAGTTATTTATCACCATTTGAGCTTTAGCTTTTCTGTTAATTAGTCTAAATACAAATATGTTTATATTTATTGCAAGTTACAGAAAAAACACATTATAAAGCCAATGTGTAGTTTTCTTTTCAAACACTTAATTGTGTGAATCTACGCTGCGTTCAAGTACCTCAAACTGCGGCCAGTTCATGGGCATGCCAGGGCCGTGATTGGATCGGAACCATTTCAAGTCATCCTCAGCATCAGTAGCAGAAATCGTGTCTTCAAGTGTCTGATAAACAGTCTGGAATCTATGTTGACAGAACAGTAAAATAAATTACTTAGTCTTTATTTAACTCTAAGACATATCCTTTTGATTAATGTTGTACTCCCATCTGACCTGGAGTTTGTAGAAAGGTCCAAGTGCTTCTTAACCTCCAGCAGAAGCTCATTAAAGAAGCGAATACGTTTTTCTTCAAATTGCTGCGACTGCTCAAACACCTGCTCCATGTTTTCCATGTACTGAGGGGTCAACTTTTCAAGCTCCTCCAGGGATTTCTCATAGCGCTCTTTGGTCTGAAAACAACGCAAAGGCAAACAGGAACTACATATTTTCAATCTAAAACCCCCATAAAGGGATCAGCTACTGTATATATAGCCGGTCGTACCTTCTGAACCTCCTGCTGACATTTCTCCACTTTTTCCTGCAGTTTCTTCTGAGTATCTGGATTGTTGTTGCTCTCCAGCTTGCTATTGGTTTCCCTGCTGGCTGCCAGTTTCTCTTCTTTGCAGGCTGAGTGGTAAGATTTCTTCATTGTCTCCACCTGCAGGATTTAGAATCAACAACGTAAAATACATTTTAAAAAAAAGACACCAGTCCCAAAGCAAAGGAGCAAAGCTGACAGTAAAATCCTACATTCATGGACTAAAAGATTTGATTCCCTATGAAGATAATTAGCAATTCACAATTAACTTTTATACATTTTGAAGCAATCTTTGCATGTTTGAGGACTTTCATTTCAAAACTGCAAACTTTACGCTTCACTTCAAATTTATGTGTCAAATTTTTAATATGAAACCTCCAAAATAAATTAATGGACAAACAGCAGAAGAAATAAAGACAGTGAATTAATAAAAAGATGGATAAGGAATAGATTGACATACTGATGGATTGATGAGCGAGAGGACAGACAGATAACAGAAGGACAGGTGAACAAATGGATGAAAAAATATTAAATAAGATGGCCAGGCGAACATAAGGAGGAATACATAAATGGACGGATGAAAGGAAGAAATAAATGGATGGACAAATGGAGAATAAATAAATGCACAGAATGACATAAGATGAAACAAATAAATGGATAGATGAGATTAACCAGATGAATGGATGGACAAAATGCTAATATATGATGAATATTAATGGATGGACAAATAGATGAATGGGTAGATGGACAGATCAAATGGATGGGATGAATGGGCATTATTAATAAAATTATTACTCATTTCTTCCAGGCGCAGCTGAAATCAAATGAGTAAAACAAACGTGCTCGCTGAGTTTTCTATGATTCATTTATGAGGAGAGGAATTTACTGCTCCTATATGACGGGTTGGGGAAGTATCTGGAAGAATTTCAGGAATGAGTTGCAGAATGTAACGCGTGACTCGAGCCTCAGTCAGAGCAGCTGTTTCGATGAGAGACGTGCTAAAACAGGAAGTTATGCTACAAGAGTGGGAGTCCTGGTTCCTCTGCTAGCTAGCTTGATTTCTTCTATGTGTGATGATCACTGAAGTCAACATGACTATCGAACTGCTTCTGGTCGCTGACAAGACCAGAATACCATCACAGACAGGAAGTGAGGGCAAAGAGCATCAAGTTGCAGACTCCTCGGTGGCTTGTTGGATTATGTGCTTACTAACATATTTATCGAAACAAAGGAAAGTAGAAAACTCTGCTAAATGAGCAGCAGAGCATCTGAACCCCTCACTGTTTCCTTCCTTTATTCTGACTCAAACACACACAGGGCAGCATGTTGGAGGCGAACTCGTGGCGACAAAGTGAAGGGTTGCTCTGCTTCCTTTCTGCTGCTTTTGTTTAATAAGACTGTTGCCATGGTGAGAGGAGATAAACAACGGTGAGTCAGGAAAATGCAGTCATGAGAAATGAAGGGTGAAAAGTTCCTTTAGCTTGTCACTGTTCATATTTTAGAAAAAAATAAAAGTCAAAATCACTTTGAGCTTGTTACATCAGAAGTGTGAACTCGCCTCTTTCAGTTTCTTGGCCCAGGGTTTCTGAGCCTTGCGGAAACCGTCGTCCGTCTCTTTTGTTTCTTTGTAGCCGCCGATCATCTGTTTATGATACAAGTCCTTCTGCCAGTTCTTCAGCTTCTCGTAGTCTTCGCTCATTAACGCCGCCTTCACCTCCAAGTGGAGGTCGCTGACCTTCTCGGCCTCGGTGCAGAGGGCGGCCCACGCTCGCTCCAACGTACCGTACTGAGGGCCTGTGCACAAAAAATTATTTCCACTGAATGCAAAAACAGTCATGCACCGTAAGCTTTCCCTCCGTTTTGTCACACTGCAAGCTCTTAAGTTCTCTGCATCTAAAATGGCTTCATAAGTTAGATCTCATCCAACACTGCAATCCGTTTTATTACTGATGCCTCTTTTAACTGATGCCGCCATTGTCATCCATACTCACTTGTTAACTGCTTTGCACTTCATTCATACAGATTAATAAATTGGTATAAATTAATCTATGAAACTAGAATCACTCATGAATATTTCCAACAATACTCACATAAATTAATCAGTCTGACGCTCCCAAAAGTTTGTAGATCATTAAGTGAATCCTCATTTCATGGTGTTTCACCCAATGATTGGAATAATTAGCAAAAAAAAAAACAATAAAGCTCACTACACCAACTTCACTATCAACCTTTGTCAACTCAGAAAAAAATAAATAAATTACAGTTCATGATCTATGTACCTACTTTTAAAGCTGTTGACTTATAGTGTGTTTAGCTTGTATGAATAGGGTTGTACGTTTATTATTTTTCTCCATTTTATTATATATTTTTCTGTCTTTTGCTGTATGATATTCTGTGGTATGATGCTTTAATGTTTTTCTGGAAAGGTCATTGTTTAAAATGAGAATTTGTTCTCAGCCTACCTGGTTAAGTAAATAAAAAATAATTTATTAATTGAAATTGTAGCAAAAATCCAGCTTTTCAACATACAAAGGAAGTTTAAACCTGCAGCTAAGATTGCAGAAAGAAATAAATTCACTCTGGAAGACTGAATATGTCATGTTTATTCCACTTCACGTGGTCTAAACTTCAGACCAAAGTAGCATTTAGACCTACTTTGTGTTGGTCTAAATGTGGGTGGGCATTTATTATGTCGTTTATCATTTGTTGTAATAAATATCTTTCCATGATAATGTTAAAAAAAACTGACTAGCATATTATTTTTAGCATTTTCTTCACAGTTTCTCCAGGACAGTATCAGTAACTATCAATAAATTTGAAAATATGACAAAATTAAGTGCCTATATAAAAAAAAATACATTTCAACAGCAACAAGCATTCGTTCTCCTATATTCTCACCCTTCTCTATAAGTTGCCGCCAGCGCTTTCCCCATTCTGTGAGCTGCAGCGCGTACGCCTTCTCGATACGAGCGCGTTCATGAATGCAGTTCATGAGGTCGCTACACAGCCGATTGCCGTCATCTACCCGCTTCACCGTGCGTTTGTAGTTTCCAACCTGAGGGTAAAAAAATAAAAAATACACAGATGAAAGGTTTAGTACGCGTTACAAATCAGGACCCGGCTAGGAAGAACTGAACTTCTCTTTTATAGTTTGTCCTTTCTGAAAGATGATGATGATTCATTCCCAAATGTCGCAACAAAAAAGCAAACAACAACCTAGTAGCTTTTTTGTTTTTCGCCTTCAAATTATCTTGAAACGGAGTTGTGAATGTGTGTAAAGACAGCAGAAACGTGACAGGAAAAGGATTTTGTATTTGAGGAAAAGATTGTAAAAGCCTCACCTCCCAGAAGCTTTCACTGGAGACATCATTCATGGAGTCATCATAGGCGCCCGACATTGCTGCTGCCTAAGATTACGCTAAAAACAAACAAAAAAAACAACATGAACCAAAGTGAAATAAAACAAATCATCTGAAACTCACCCATAGAAAAAAAAGCTTTACAATTAGAAAGTGACTAATTCTGTATAGTCATGGTGGAACGTTGTTTATTAAATCAAAGAGGGACGGTGGAGTCTTTTAGATAAGAATGATCCGTTGCTTGAATTGGAAAGTTTGACAAATTTATAAAAACAATCCAATCAGTTCACTTTAAACACTGATTAATGTGTTTGACTCTGAACTGAAAACCTGCCTTTTCATGCAATAGATTTACAAATGTGAAATGTCAAATACAGAAACAGCTTCAGGCATACACAACTTATCAAACGTTTGACAAAAGCTGGACTTTGATCAGCTTCAATAACATTTCAGAAAACTGAGCCGTTCAAACTGTAAATAATAGATAATGCTTCAGTGCTTATCTTTTACATTAATATATATATATATATATATATATATATATATATATATATATAGTACAGACCAAAAGTTTGGACACACCTTCTCATTCAATGAGTTTCCTT